>JAVTVY010018765.1:0-73455 GCA_036873755.1 Hanleya hanleyi | reverse complement strand
GCGATAAACAGCATCTTACCCAGAATCACGGACATTTTCTTCTCTTAAAAGTGATGTCAGACTATCTGGGTTCGTTTTTTAAGTTGAGAATATGTCATTCCACTGGTAGAGATATTCCTTCATGTTGGGGACATGGTGAGAAATGAAAATTAACTTATCAAAGTGAGTCACACCTAAATGTGCACTTTGATGGAGATTGAATATAAGGGAGTCTGGATTGGAAATTCAGTCATGATATTTACACCTCAATGTATCACTCCTGACATACATGTACACTCTGAAGATCAGTCAAATTATAACATATAAACCTCTGAGTGATCTATTTCCACTACTACTATACAAACTAGACTATTTATCAACAGATACATTTTAATAATTTGTATCACCAAAACTCAAGAGATACATTTGATTAACTTTTATAAACACTGTTGCTTGCTAACAGGCACATTTCAAGTGTTTCAATATTTTCTATCACCAATGTTGCATATGAAGCAATACATCTAGTATATGATTTGAACATTGTTGCTTGCCAATATATACATTTTTTATGATCAATGTAACATGTCAATGGATACATTTAGTATCACTTTTTAACATTGTTGCTTGTCACTAGATACATTTAATTAATCTGCATCAAAGCTTGATACGAAGAGATACAAGTTAGCGACTTGTCAACCTATAGTTGCATGCCAACAGATATATTTCACTATTCCTATCCAAACTGTTTCAAATATATTAGACCCATTGATCAACTTTACTTAACATAGTGTTAGTGATACCCTGATACTTCATAGTGAGAGTAAGGACAATCAGAGACTTTCTGTTGATGACCTGAATAAACTGGTCAATATACAAAGTCACAACGGAACTTTCATCTATACGTGGTGTATCACTTACATAATATTGCACATTTCATTAACTGTTCAGTTTGTTATTGGATAGGAGAACATAGATCTACAGAACAACATACTTCAATGTAAGTTTTATTCCAATGATCATAGCTCTTGGCTCTCATTGTTGGTTACAGCTCAGTGGAATTTATATACCGAACAGAGAACTCTAACATTCAACTACTAAGATGTGATTGTAACTACAATACAATTACCCATTCTGCATTTATTCAGGCCCATATGTCTGGTTTTGAAGGAAAAATAATAGACATTTCAATCATTTGATGGCATAAAGTAGAGATATGCTGAAGAAAGAAATGTCACAAACCTGATGTCTGTAGTTGTACCATCCACTTGAACCAGCCACAACCAAAGCCCAGTTAACACCCTCTGCATCTCCCTTTTTCTCATTTTTCCATAACCCCTCAACAAATACTGAGCTTACACACAACACAACAACAACAACTAAACTTTTCATCTTGACAAGAGTTTCGTACAACTACTACAAGCACCGGTCTGACTTTCCGTCATGTGTTGGTGTCTGCTCTGTATTTATCACACATCAACCGCTTTACACATCTTGTGCTGAATCATGCGCTTAAGAAAATAGGGCATACATTCTTCCAAATGAGATATATCATGTATCCTGTTGATTATGCATGAACACATCTTCATTGGCTCCATCAAGGAGGTGATCAGTTGATTACAGTCACATGCCAGTCATGTGAGAAGGTCATCCTCTGTGTAGTTCGGAGGTCAGCAAAAATCTTGAGTGGAATTTGAAGATAAACTAGATAATTATCTGAAGGTTGACAGTCTCTTATGTTTGGACCATCTGTGAGAGTTGTTCATCATGCACTCTCCTACATGTAGTGTTTGTATTGAGAGAGCAATCACTGTATTGTGCGAGTGATATTCCCGCTTTGTCAGCTTTACTCTCCAATACACATTCACTTTCCAGGAGAGTGATCAATAACTCTCCTAGGGAAGAAGTTAGGAGAGTACTCTCTAAAAACAACTGTGTACCAAAAGTACACAAACTGTGTACCGGGTACCATAGGTACACATCGATGTAACAAACTTGAACATCTACAATCACTGTGTAGCTGTGATACACAATTTGTGTAGAAAAAGTACACAAATTGTGTACTTCTGATACACATTTTTTGTAGATGTGCAATACTGTACACAGCTGTTTTTTCAGAGTAATGGAGAGGGTGAGTGATCACACCAGTTAAAATCTCAGAGACTAAGATGATCATGATGATATTCGAAATCCTAAGGGGGCATTCAAGTATTACGTACACAGCAAGAGTGCATGGGTGTGGGGTATAAAAATCTTTAAAACAGTTTTTTTTCTTAGCTGGGCTAAATTTTGCGTATGGGAGCCGATGGGGGTAAAAAATTCCAATTATTTGCATACGTAATACATGAATGGCCCCCAAATACTATGGACAATCTCAAGAATTCACATCTCCCTAATAAGCCACATCGTAAATTATCCCAGAAGTACTGCGTGTTAATATCGCATTTTCATGCCAGGCGTGAGACTGAAGAGTAGGTTCATGCACATACGTTTTTGACAGGAGCTAGCCAGTGATGCTGCCATCTCAGGATGCTTACTTGAGCTAAAATGCTAAAATTATTCTAACAACTATTTTTGTGAGAATTTCTTGAACTGTTGAACCGGCGCTCAGACAAAATACGCTGGGATTTCTGGCTCTCGTTTAAAAACACATGTGCGTGAACCTGCCCTCCATGCAGTCTCACGCCTGGCATGAATATGCAGTAACATGTGGTACTTCTGGGATTACGATGTGGCGTATTTGGTCTCAATCTCTATTCGACGTGATCTTTTTTTTTTGGTGGGCTCCGAGCCCAAATGAGAGAAAATATTGAAATCCAGGAATTTAAGTTGGGAGACCTGGAAAACAGCTTTGCCGAACATATTAACCCAATGAGGATCTCACACACTCTGTCAACCAATCAAGTGGCTCACTTTGCTCTGTTCAAAGCAGAGGTCACAGGGGTCAGGCGCTGAAGTCAGACTGCTTGCATGCACCACTCAGCTTCTCAGCCAATCAGAGCATGTGTCACAATGCCACTCCATATTTGGTAGTTTAAATGAAGGTCAGCTCATCCAATGGATATTTAATGATTCTGACACCTGTAGGCCATCTGCCATTAGCATGTGTGCTTGACTCTTCGACCATGGTCGGTTTAAAGACATGTAAGATAGACCATATGGTGTTCGAGATGATGTTGAAGGAAAGCGCAAGTTATAAGCTTGCATTATATATCTCAAATTTAATTTGAATGTGGTTGAGGAATTAAAATTTTATTAATATCAGATATTAATATAGGCCTACATGCATCATACACATTATGAAATTTGAGGTCTTTAAGACGACAGGGCTTGTGCGCGTGTGATCTTTAAGATGTTGTAACGCGAAGTCGTCTCAAGGCACAGGGATGCATGGTCTTCATAAAACCTAAACAATAATAGTTTCCAAGGTCCGGCTTCTGAGATTTCTCGAAGTCTTGACAACCTCTTTAAATGAGAGAGGATACAACGAAAACGAAGTTCAATGTCTGTTGAATATTAAGCCGATTTATTGTAAATTCATTCCACCTAACTTAGGAATGACCGGCATCATTTGGCAGGCAGACTAGCACAACTTCATCAACATCTGATCATTCTGTAAACAGTCATTTTCGGAAATGGATATAGCAATAACTATTATCGGAAGCATGAGCCTCTATGAGACCTGATGATTTTAGTCTGCCTGTATGTGCCGCTCATTCCGTTATATACAATACTAGACGTTTACAATGTCAATTTAACCCGACATAGATGTCCTTACAACTTCGGTACAATTATGACAGACAGATCACAAATCTGTCTCATTACATAATTCAGTCGTCAAAACCAAGGTTAAATCATTATACTTACATAAGCGGTTTCTATGTTATCTGTATAAATCTGAACTTATATATATACATAACTGATTCTCACAAATAGTTGTGTTTGCAATAACCGACCTAAAGGGTCATGGAATAGTATTTCGGAAATAGGTTTGTCAAAACACATCACAATACCAAGGATGCATGCATACAGATTTATATAAAATTGTTAAATGAAAAGTCGAAATTTATGCATTTATATGGTGGTCCAGAATCGACATTCCACAACATGTATATATTCGACCCAATAAATCGTGACATATTAATTCTCTCTCTCCCAATAAAGCAAAAAGCTTACCATAAGGCAGTAGGCTGTGTCAAATTTGGTCAGTGTAAATTATACACAATATTCCTATTCCTACGAAGTAGGCTACAGATCGCAAATTGTCCGGTAATGAGTGAGTCAGTGAGGCAGTCAGTCCATCCGAATCCTTTCGTCGGCAAAATAAGGAGAACCGTTGACATTAGAACCTTGATTTTTGGCATGAACGTGCATTAGGGCATTATAATTATTTTTTTTATTATTTATTGATGGCTCAGCGAGTGCACTGTCATGCCCATCGGGAACCCTTGGCTGTATGTTTCACTGTGTATATAACACAGTACAAAATCTGGTGGGATATGCTCTCCGTAATTGTTTTTATGAAATAGGAAATGCTACATGTAATTTTCCATCATTTGTTAGTGCATTTTTCTACACTGCTATTACCAACTTGCCAGCCTCAATAAACACAATTCAGTATATTGTTATAGATATATGTAAACTGTGGCCTTTAACGTGTATCCTATTTCAAATCCAAACATTTCATCACAGACCACATTAGGCTTCAAATTCAGGTAAAATTGCCCACTGGTGATGAAATATCCTACATCAACCAATTAAGTCAGCCTGGTGCAATAACCCAGCAGAAGAAACAGGCATGAGAACAGCTCCCCCAAAAAAAGACTGATGATGGAGATGAAGGCACAACGTGCCTGAACGCGAGGGCGTTCCCGAGCCGAGGGGAAAGTGCGAAAGTACCCCCCTTTCGCCCGTAAAGCTTTTTGATAATATGGGTCATTTTGGTGGCCTCACAGGAAAGGAAATTTGAATTTTGTAGATATACTACAGCACATTTATAGACAGAATCAAAGCTTTATTGCCATGCACCCATAGTATGCATGATGCCCTGTAATATGGTGGTTCATATTTGATATTTAATAAGCCCCAATTCCCAGGGAATAACAAAAAAACAAACAAATAAATACCAAAAAAAAATTATATATATTAGTCTTTGGCTAAAATAATATAAATGCCCAGAAGAATGATGCATACAATAATATAATAACTTTCAATGCCCAGAAGAATAATGCATACATTCTATTAAATATTGTTCACCTGTCTTATCTTATTTCTTTCTCCCAAAAGGTTATTGAGGTATATAACAGAATTTCTCCAGAGTTACATCCCTTCTAAAGTAACATAAAAGGGGACACAACTTCGCAACATGACTGAAATATTGACTCACGTTTTTCAACAGAGAACAAGTTAATTCTTTATACGGGCAATATTTGTAAATGGTAATCAAAATAACATGATGGCTTGAATTACCTACGGATAGAAACCTATTGCATCGATAGATAAGGCCGTCGATGACGATGGATGGAAGGGACTGACAGCGTGTAAATGTTCACGCACATGCCAGTCGTTTCACGACCGATAACGACTGCCGTAAAGCGGACCGAGCTTTGGACTCTTGTTCCCAGTGCGTTCCAGTCCTGTCCAGTCTGCCTATCGCGTTAAATGCACGTCCATTTTGCGGCAGACGAGTCCACAAGAACAAGGTTCGTCACACACCACCACGACAACAGATTACCAAAAATGCGATCAACACTAGATATAGAAAATTGACGCGGACATCTTCCGAGAACGTGGGCAAGTCATAGTTTTTATCACCCCCCCCCCCCTAAATATTTTCTCACCGGATTTACACAGATCTCAGAAACGTTATTTTCGCGAGAAAAAGGACGGAAATCCGTCTAAAGACGGAAGATTCTCATGCCTGAAGAAAGAAAGATGTGGTATCATCCTTCAGATTAGTCTGTGTGAGCAACAATGATAAAAGTTTACTGAGGGTGAAACAAAGCCACGACGGCATGTTTAAAGGGTCTTAACTCTTTCCCCCATATAAGCGGGTTTTGACGGCTTGTGTCGATCCCCATGTAAGCGGGTTTTGACGGATGTTCGCCTAACCCATGAAGACGGATTTTGACGTGTCACTGAGTTCCCATGTGATGGATTACTTTTGCAATTTTTTGCGTTTACTTTGAATAAAACCTAATCGAAACTATACATTTTCAGAAAGCCAAAATTTAAATAAATCTGACTATATAGACTGTTGGTATGTTTTGTAGTAAGGGTAAAATGAAATCGGGAGAGGAACAGAAATAATCGATCGGAAATGCGCGATTAGACACCAAATGTGTTTGGTGTGCTTCAAGAGAAACGTTCGAAAAATTGTAAAACCTGCTTCCAAATTCCTGAATATTTTACGTAACGCGAGCATAAACTACCAAAGTATCTAACCTTGATGACTAACTCGTCAAATCTGCCCATCTGAGTTTATTATAAACATTTCCCGGGACCTGTTGATCTCCCGTTTTAAAATTTATCCGCCATTCTTTCACCACGCCGTGTTTCGTTGACCCGTGGCCATGGCGACCACGCGCAAATAAACCGACTGCTCCAATCACGCCGGGCCTCTGAAAAGGTCGCTCAAGGTCGCTCAACCTTGGGCCAATCAGTGATGCTGTTTTACTTCACCTTGTTACCAGCCTTCATTCTCCTTTAGGGAAGTACATGGGACTTTTTCAGTTATAGCTCGTTCTATACCTGCCATCTCATGATGTAACTGCGAAATCCCGAATGTACGGAAAATAAGCTTTACAATGGTATACGATAACATAGGAATTGCACCGGAACAACAACAACAGAACGCTGCAAAACGTAGCTAAAATGCGACAATTTCTTCGCTTTTTTCGTGATTTCCAACAGACGGAAAGCAGACACAACACATTTTCTCGCAAGATTACTTATTTTTAGATTAAACGTTGCTGATATTGATATAAAACGTGAACAAATTACGTAGAATGGGCCTGTGGGAGACCATTGGTAAATATTTTTCCACATGACATAGGACATAAAACGGGATATTTTACATCGCTGGAAACGTATGAAAATTGAAATCAGTCCATGGGTTAAAGACCTACGCCATTACAAATCTGTTATGGGTCAGAGAGAGAAAATTCCCCACAAGTCTATGGGGGAAAGAGTTAATCTATTTTCTTTGGGTAGAATTTAACTAGATAAAGTAACTTTGATCATGATGTGAAAATATGAGCACATACTTTGAGTGTTTTTCTGTACCTCTTGAATATTGACTATATATCACAATGGGATATAATTTAAACAAAAAATTACATGTGTAAACAAAACATGTCCAAATTTTTCTTGTCATTTCAAATCTTGATCCATTTTGATTCCTTGATTAGGGATACAGAATCACTGCCACGGAGTGTGTTGGTGTGTCACAGCAATGTAATTCCGATTCACACAACGAAGCTGAGGTGGTTTAATGTTTATCAATGAAGAAAATCATCGATCAACCGTCATAGAATATAATGTGAAACAAGAAAACCGGAATAGTACATTCATCAGATTGCCGATACCCAAAATGTGTTGTCTCATATATCTAGATAACAACGTGATGTAGAGACGCTATTTATTCATCTTTGTACCGGTCATGCTCAGGAGAATGACATAGAATCATTATTATCTTGTGCAGAGAAGGTGTTGGTCTTGAGTTGAATTACCGTAAACTACATAAATGCCACCTTTCTACTATAGTACTATATATAAAAAATTGTTGTATTGTTGGGAAAATAATGCGATTCAAAAAGTTGTTTTGATCCTGGACAAGGGCACTGAAAATCATTAAAGAGATGTAAATGTATTTTCACACGTAAAGCTTGAAATCTACTGAACTTTTTATAATTCAATCTGTTTCCTTTAGTTAAACAAGCGTTCTGAGAACCCCAACATCTCACCTTGCGGGGTCATCCGCCAAAGGTGCAGCAGTATTGAAAGCATACATGTAGAGCAAACAATAAGGTCTGGAATAAGTGATGTGGTACAGACAATAATGTCTGGAATAGATTATCTGGTACAGACAATAACATCAGTCCCATGTAGGATTACTGGCAAAAGTTAATCCCATGTAGGATGGATAGGTCAGTGCGGTCGGATTACTGGTACATAGGGCATTCCAGTGTGAGATTACTGCTGGGTGGACCAGTCCCATGTTATTACTGATGGATAGTCCTCTGTGGGATTACTGCTGGATAGTCCAGTCCCAAGTGGGATTACTACCATCACCATCATGGTATGGATGGTAGTGATGGAATGGATGGTAGTGATGGTATGGATGGTATTGATGGTAGTGATGGTATGGATAGTATGAATGGTAGTGATGGTATGGATAGTAGTGATGGTATGGATGGTAGTGATGGTATGGATGGTAGTGATGGTATGGATGTAGTGATGGTATGGATGGTAGTGATGGAATGGATGGTAGTGATGGTAGGAATGGTAGTTATGGTATGGATGGTAGATGGATGGTATGGATGGATGGTAGTGATGGTATGGATGGTAGTGATGGTATGGATGGTAGTGATGGTATGGATGGTAGTGATGGTAGGAATGGTAGTGATGGTATGGATGGTAGTGATGGTATGGATGTGATGGTATGGATGGTAGTGATGGTATGGATGGTAGTGATGGTAGGAATGGTAGTTATGGTATGGATGGTAGTGTGGTATGGATGGTAGTGATGGTATGGATGGTAGTGATGGTAGGATGGTAGTGATGGGATTGTAGTGATGGCAGGGATGACATGGATGGTAGGATGTAAGTGATAGCAGTGATGGTAGGATGGTATGGATGGTAATGATAGTAGAGATCCGATGGTAGTGATGGTTGGGATTGTAGTGATGGCAGGGATGACATGGATGGTAGGATGTAAGTGATAGTAGGGATGGTAGTGATAGTATGGATGATAGCGATAGTAGGGATCCGATGGTAGTGATGGTTGGGATGGCAGTGATGGTTGGAAGGGTATGACTGGTAGTGATGGTTGGGATGGCAGTGATGGTTGGAATGGTAGTGATGGCAGGGATGATATGGATGGTAATGATAGTAGGGATGGTAGTGATGATCAGTATGGTAGTGATGGTATGGATGGTAGAGGAGGGGGATTTGGTTTAATGTCACGCTCAAGGTTGTTTCACTCATATGGTGACAGTCAGTTTGGTTGGTGGAGGAAGCCGGAGTGCCCGGATAGAACCACCGCCCGTTGGCAAGTAACTGACAATCTTCCACACATGGACAGGCTGAGTTCGAACCCGTGCCGGTGCAGCAGTGTGAGGCTAGCGGTCACCAGCGAAGCACCTTAGACCACTCAGCCACTGAGGGCCCATATGGAATGGTAGTGATGGTAGGATGTTAGGGATGGTAGTAGTGATATGGATGGTAGTGAAGGTAGGATGTTAGTGGTGGTAGTGATGGTAGTCATGTGCACTTCAGCTAAATGCAAAACTCATTTCCCATAATTTGGAGAAAAATTAATATTTCATCTCAAAAATAGCACAAGTACATACTCCAATCATAAGAAACATGTGTATGAAGTTTCGTAATCATCCAATGAGAGCTGACAACTGCAGCAAACTTATCATGTAGAAGCCTACATGTACAATTTACCTAAACAGAAAACTCATTCATTTGCCATAATTTTGAGAAAAATTAATATTTCTTCTCAAAAATAGCACAGGTACATCCTCTTATCATAAGAAACATGTGTACCAAGTTTCATAATCATCCAATGACAGCTGACAACTGGAGCAAACTTACCATGTACATGTATATGTGCCTCTACATGTACAATCTACCTAAACAGAAAACTCATTCATTTGTCATAATTTGGAGAAAAATTAATATTTCTTCTCATAAATAGCACAGGTACATCCTCTAATCATAAGAAACATGTGTACCAAGTTTCATAATCATCCAATGACAGCTGACAACTGGAGCAAACTTACCATGTACATGTATATGTATACATATAGAGGCCTACATGTACAATTTACCTAAACAGAAAACTTATTCATTTGCCATAATTTTGAGAAAAATTAATATTTCTTCTCAAAAGTAGCACAGGTACATCCTCTTATTATAAGAAACATGTGTACCAAGTTTCATAATCATCCAATGACAGCTGACAACTGGAGCAAACTTACCATGTACATGTATATGTGCCTCTACATGTACAATTGACCTAAACAGAAAACTCATTATTTGTCATAATTTGGAGAAAAATTAATATTTCTTCTCAAAAATAGCACAGGTACATCATCTAATCATAAGAAACATGTGTACCAAGTTTCATAATCATCCAGTGAAAGCTGACAACTGCAAGAAACTTTCCAAGTACAGATGTACATGTGCACTTCAGCTAAACGCAAAACTCATTCATAGGGATTTTAACATTAGAGCACCCCAGGGGTAGTACCCCCAGGTGGCATACCCACCCCCCATATTTTTTCTAATTTTTCTAGATTTTTTTTTAACTTCCTAAACCAAAAACCCATTCATTTCCAGGCAGGGGACAGGTGTCGATTTGAGCAATAAATTGTGCTTTTTAAGTTTGCTGTCTGTATAGTGCCCCTCAATGATGAACAAATGTCATGAAACTACATGATGAAGCAAAATCCCCATATCTGGCCTGGGGCATTTAGATATTAGAATGAAGTCAGAAGAATTTCAATTATTTTATATAATTGGTCATTTGGCTTGCAAGGGATGTGAATTAGAACACTGGGAATGTTATATTCATGTTCAGTAAACCAGAATTACTTTTCCCGATTCAAATAAGTCAATTTTCAATTGTGAAAAAAAATCTTTTGAGATGCAAAAACATGCCTCCACGATTTCGCCAACACCCCCAAAATCTTATCAGTCCTTTGCCTATCCTGCAAGATCATTGTACCCAAATTTCATGGAAATCAATCAAATTGTTTAGAAGATATCGTGTGACACAGGTTTACCTACATTCATGTCTATAGCACCACCTGGTGCTGACCAAATACCATGAAAAACAAGCAGGTGAAATCTAAAGCCCGAGGGAGATGGCACATAAAGAGTTCAATAGAAGAGTGAGTGAGTGAAGAGTGAGTGAGTGAAGAGCGAGTGAGTGAATAGAATTTAACGTCACTTTCAACAATATTTCAGCTATATCGCGACGAACCAACTAAGCACCACCCAGCCTAGTTGCATTCCTGCTACTTCAAAGAAGAAATCTTTGAAGCAGCATGGAACCAGCCAGCCTCCATCCACCCTATAAAACACTGATGACAGCACACATGACACAGACAGGACGCTTACATGGTGCAAAAAAGACAAGTGATATTACAGTGCTAGACATCACATTATCAAGTTCTTGTTGCTTCTCCGCAAAATGCATTGAAGCAACAGGAACCGTGCCCACCCAGAATTCAATAGAAAAAATCTTTAATCATGATAATGGTTATGGAGGTTTTGATGTCAACTCAGATGAGTGAGTGAGTGAATAGAATTTAACGTCACTTTCAACAATATTTCAGCTATATCACGACGAACCAACTAAGCACCACCCAGCCCAGTTGTGTTCCTGCTACTTCAAAGACAAAATCTTTGAAGCAGCATGGAACCAGACACCCTCCATCCACCCTATAAAACACTGAGGACAGTGCACAAGACACAGACAGGGCGCTTATATGGTGCAATAAAGACAAGTGATATTACAGTGCTAGACATCACATATCAAGTTCCTGTTGCTTCTCAGCAAAATGCATTGAAGCAACAGGAACCTGAACCCACCCAACCACCCGCTCAACTCAGATGATTGTGATTTTTCATTTAAATGACAATTTGGTTTGCACCGAAAGGGAATTATCATGTCAGCAATTCTATATTTATGCTGGGCAACATAGAATAGAACAATTTTTAAAAATTTCTCCAAACGAATTGGTAAATTTTCATTTCACAAAAAAAAATTATTGTAGCCAGCTACACCAAAACCTTTTCAGCACATCGATTGTCTTTGAAGACCATTATAATAAAATTTCATAGAAGTCCTTCAGACAAAATCGTGAGAGAAAAGTTTACCTATGATCTGACTGTACAGGCCACCTAGTGGTGAACAGCGGCTATCAAAACACAACCAGACAAATATCCCAGGCCTAAGGAGATCGCACATTAAGTCTGACCCAAAAAATCTTTAACATTTTCAGATACATATTCACATTTAAAGTGGTGGTGGCGGTGGATCCGGTGGAGCCGTTTCTCATGAAAACAAAAGAGCATCCACTTTGTGGAAATGCTCCAAAGACAAAGAAGAAGTTGAGTGATAACGGGAACTTTATATACATATGTAAATCGAGATGTACACAAGTCTAACAGCTCTGGAAACTCGGAGCTCCATTCTATACCCAGCTCAGATAAAACTTTTGCAAACAAATAAGAAAAATAACAAATTTGGACATCTGACATTTATTAATAATAAAACTTTTATAACATTTCATAAATTTACGACGTAAAACTATAATATATGCTCTCTGACAGCACTCATGGTTATCTAATAAATAAAGTTGAAGTCCATACCTATAGATCGCAGTTCTGCATTGGATGTAAATGAATATCAGCATGTCATTTCATACCCCGCTAACACTGGATAAGCTTTGTGCCTTCACTGGTATATTAACCTGTGCAAAAGTTTGATTGCCTGCATGGACTTCTTAATGCAGACACTAATCTCCCTGTTACTAGACAGTTAGCAATTCAGACCTTCTGAGTAAGTGACTATTACTTTCAGAGCGTATGTATACTAAGGGTAGTCATTTTAGATCAAAGTAGAAATATCTTTGCATTGCAATAGGATAATAAAAAGCTTTACAGTCATGATAGTGGTAATTGAATCTTAACTGTCACCATGAGACAAATATACTGACTGCATATGGAAAGGTTATGACAGCAACACAATTTGAACATTAACTTCAAAATATCTCCCATCAATGAACTAAAGTATCTCTAATTTTGGACATTTTTCGTCCTGTAATAGAACAATTGATACAGTAATGAGCACTACCAAGCATGGCAATAAACAGTGATAAATGTCATGACAGTACAAAACTGGCAAGAACCTGTTCAACATACATATGAACACAGTGATAGTTCTAGCTATCAGATCATTTCTAATATGTTTTTAACGGAAAATGAAGGGCAAAGTATAAAGTTATTTACTTTTGCAGTCAACTGCAGTCCTAAACAACAATGTAAAGAATTCTGTTTAGATGTTATCCCACAGTTATCTGTGTGAAGCTCAGAAATTTAAAGAGACTCTTTTTCATATCTTTAACACAAACTACTAATAATGTAAATAATCCTTTGCTCTGATAAGTGGAGATATTGGATCATGATCAAATTCAAATCTGGTGTAAATTTGGTAAGCCTATGCATTATGTATGCTACAGGTAGGATAGACAGACAGATGGAGGACAATACAGTGACCAATGCAAACCTCTGCAGTCACCATGGATGCTGGGGTTAAACCACTACTGATGAACGTAATCCCCACATGACACCAGTGCCAACTATTTAACAAACATCACCACCCACAAACTATCACAAGTTTTATATATTAGAATATTCCTAATTTTGTAAATAATAATTAATACACAGTATCATGAAAAATAAGAATAAAGCACATTTGTCTGAAACCACTACCACCATCAGGTCCTCACGGCTACAGAATTACAAACTGAAGGAGAGCAAATTCAAATATTGAGCGGCATATCAAAGTAAATGTTTGAGTCTGGTCAACATGTCCCAAACAAGGCATTCTACAATATTCCTGAACAGGCCTACCATCAGATTCCTGGATCAGCCACGGAATAGGAATTCTCATAAGCTAGATAAATGCAGACAATATGCAATAATTGCCAGGATTACTTTAAGAATTAAAATACAATGCAGTTCCAAAAATATCCACAGTGAGGGGCCATTGAAATATTACGTACACAAAAAAAATGGAATTTTTTACCCCCTCCCATACAAAAAAATTTAACCCAGCATTCATCATGTTCATAGGAAAAAATCCTGATTTTTAGACCCCCTCCCCCCCCCCCTCGCTGCATACTTCAATACCCCTAATGAGGGGCAACAATAACAACTGATCGGAGGCAGGCCTGCAAGTGTCTCACAGTGAAAATATAGGAGGAAATTTGCCAAAATATAGGAGAAATATAGGAATTTGCTTATTAAAATATAGGAAAATATAGGAAATAAAGGAGTGTAAGACGGGTAACTACTACATTGTAGGTTCCAAACTTTGTAGTTTTCTTGTATTTAATCAAATTATATCCACCGAATGCGGTCATATTGGTGGTGACTTAAGAGATGCGTTCTGCTGCTTGGTTCCACAAAGAGAGAAATGAATGATTTCATATTTGCCAAGCGAAGCGAGACCAAATTTTTTTCTGAAATGTATTTCCTCATTCCAATTTCAGAGCATTGGTGGAAGTTTTCATGAGAAAAAGTAAAAATATAGGAAATATAGGAGGTTTTGAGTAAAATACAGGAAAGACTAAAAAATATAGGAAAATATAGGAGGCACTTGCAGGCGTGCGGAGGATGTCTAACCTGAAAAGCTGTTGTAAGTGTGAACAGGCGGTGAGGCTAGTAAGATCATTAAATAATGTTAGAATGGCCCCTCGCACTGGCAGAGAAAATACATTATCCTAATGTATATATATTGCCGAACGCGATGTTAAACCTTAATTCTCTCTCTCTCTAATATATATAATATTGAAGGTTTCAACATATACAGTTATAATCATTTTATGAAGAGGACAATAAATGCTGATATGTAAATTTATATGCAAATGTAAAACAATAGGTAGATAATTTGTTACTGAAAGACTACACTATGTTGATCGATTGTTCATCTGACACTGAAATTTTCATTGAGGGAGACTGTGGCATCCCAGTCTGCATTCTGCAAATTGTTCGCAAACTGTGGAGTGTACAGGACATGTGCTGTCACATGACCTGTAATAGTAAAGTAATATGAGAATGATGAGATCCACATCCAAGTGAACGCGTTTCGTTACCTCTCATTTACCGAAAATCACCCGATATATCCCAGTGAATCTAGATATATAGACAAATGAGCATTCATATCAATTGAGAACGAACTAATTATATGCCCCAAAACTACAGCCAAAATTTCAGCTATCAGACAAGAAAAACCCCTCAAATTAACACTTACCTACCAGCATTTTGGATTTGAGGTTTTCTCCTATCTATTAACATGTGATTTTGGCACATATCCCTATTATCAGAAATCAGCATGGTGAACGACTACCTTTTTGTGGATAATTTCAATCAGGTAATACACACAGTAAAATATAAGCAAAGAAATTGAATGTTTACAACGTAAACTGAAATCCCACTGAAATTCATGTTATTTCTTCGATTCTCTCATTCATACAACAATGATTTTTTGAGTGTTAAAGGGAACGAAACCCCTTAATAGAATTGTACAGAAGTGTGCTGTGCCAAACATACCATCAGAGATAAATGCATAATAAATATCACACAGAAAATATTACAAAATTAATATGAAAGAATAATTTCGGTGAAAATTAACATAATATCAAATCTATTATGCCAGTGTGATGTACAAAGATAACATCTGTTTTAAGTAGTAAAATGGCAAACACATACTCGTATGTCCCTGACATGATTGAGAATAATGGATTCAATCCACTATAGCTACTAACACTGCATGTACATGTATTAAGTGAATGTAGATCAGCACTTTCCATAATATCTCTTACAAAACCACTGAACCTCTGCTTCTTAAAATGCAAAAAATACAGACAATTTACCAACTTTGACACCGATACTATAAAAGTTTATCGTCCAATGCAAATATGTTACATTTGACGGAAGAAATCATGAAAATTAAGGGCAAGTGGAAACAAAGTTTGTTCAAATATCTTAGAAAAATCGCAACATTTATCATGTTGTGGATTTTCGGAATAAGGCATTGATTTTTTCAGTATTTTGCTCAATGTCTGACATTGGTGATGTGTTCAATTTTTAGTGGTCTGAATCCCTCTTATATTGGACTGGTGACTGGATTGCTGTGTGGTATTGTCTCTCTGTATTAAGATTTATTGGGATACATGTATTATTCAGATCTAGTGTGACATGAGCAATGTGGTCTCCACCTACTGTATTTTACCAACAACAGTGCAGTCTGATTCTTTCAAACTTACGTATCTCAACTGATAGCATAGAATAAATTTCAGTAAAGCAAAAAACGGATCCAGTCAGTGATCAAAATCATTAGTTTGTCTGATTATTGTTTGAGGCTCTGATTATCCTCAAACTTCTGTATTCCTCAGGCTCACTGTTTACTTATCAAATACCAGGTTTCCAATGATTTGTGATATTAGTCCAGTGGAAATTTAAGTTGTGAATATTTTGATGAGCAGGCCCGGTTTCTCATTGTAAACAGCTGTTAAATGTTTTGTTTGAAAGCTGTTACAGTATACGAAATGAAAATTTAAAATTCCACAAATTTTTGGATCATGATCGAATTTGTCTTTATGAATAAGTGAAATGCGAGTTCCAACAATGCATGTTGAATTTCCTATAGGGTGTTCCAAATCTCATTATCACTCAACATATATGTGCAATAACATTGTAAACCAAATATTGTGGCCAGACAGAATCTGCACTTCTCATATTAAAAGCAAAAGTGATGGCTATACCTGGAGAAAACTGAATAATTTGAGAAAATTAGACCGCTTATTTCTTCTAATATGTGGTAAGAGGAGGACAGCTGATTGCTAGTTGAATGTGATGTCCTGTTGTGTCTGTGTTGTAAGGAAGTGATAGCAGATAAAGATATTGGTATGATGCTAGAAATTTACCAATATGTACCAATATATTTATGGGCGGCCATTTATGTCAAAATTACTAGCTCGGGTTGTGCAGCCTAACTCACAACAGACAACGTATTTAACGATATAAAGTGTTGGTTTGAACGATTATTTCATCTTTTTGCAAACAAGGAACCTAACTCTAAACGCATATTTCATCTCTCTCCAAAGGAAGAATCTAACTGTGAACGAAAAGTGGAGATACGGAAATACAAGCGAACTCAGAAGGAACAGCATATTTCAGCACGTACAACGTATCAGAGAACGAACGACCTCTTTCACAACGAGTTTTATAATCGAGGGGGCGCTCAGCAGACGGGAGACCACTCGAGCGCCTCTGTCTGCTCCTCCCCCACATGTTGACACCATTTTCAGGGGTGGCTCTCGTTTACATGTGCGACTCATAGTAAGGAGTCAACCTGTAACCATCTCAGTCATCTATACGCGGTAAGACTGCATCTTATGGATGGCGAAGTGTACGCAAATGAGTAAGGAGTCTCACAAGATGAGAATGACAAGTCCCTGTGAATTTTTGTCTGATATCTGAAGTTCAAAACTTTTGGTACACTTTAACCCAGGGGCAAAAAAGAACCACACTCATTCACGACCTGAAATAGCGGAACTCGAAATAGCGGCTGAGTTTCATGTCATAAATCTTTCTACCATCCGGAATGACCCGAATATTTCCGGAAATAATTTCCGAAGGAACGTTGTTCGTTGTGAAACAGCTCGTTCGTTCAGAGTTATACTCTTCGTTTAGAAATAGGTCCCTCTGTGTCAGACTGGCTATTCGTTCAGAACAAGGCTTTTCATTCTGTGTTTGCATTCGAACATCGTGCCGTTTGTTTTCGGTTTGAGTATACGTTTAGAGTTAAGATTTTTTTATTTGCAGGAATATAAAATGCGTTTAAGACTACAGTGTACATTGTAAGATATGCTGTCTTTTCTGAGTTTGGCTTTACGTTTTGTAATTGCTAATTTTGACATGAATGGCTGCCCATATATATTACCTGATATCGTCATATAACCCCCCGACATGTCAGCCTTTCAATATCAGGGCTATATATACACAATACCCCACAGTGAAAACATCCTAATTGAAGACTGTAAGAGTCATCATCTGATATGTAAATTCATCAAAACTTTGAGAGACAAACAATGGTATGGTAAATCGCCTAATAATCCAACCACAGGAAGTGAAATTACTAACATATATACTCATGGGGCGATCAAATTAAATATCACAGTAAGTTCATGAAATCAACCAAAATCAGACAGATAATCCATTATTTTTTTTATTACTTTAATGGTTTTAGAAAGGTGATTAAATTTATTGGAACAACAGAGTGTGAGTGAGTTAGGGTTTAACGTCGCATTCAGCATTATTTCGACCATATAGCGACGACATAACTATACTATCTCTGATTAGCTGGACATATGAAACTATCGATTGAATTTTGTCAACAAAATTGGGGGTGATTGAATTCTAATAGCCAGGGTGATTGAATTATTATGGGATTTACCGTAATCGCAAATTGATTGAGGTTACAATTTGTACATACACTCATTATGTACATAGTCATTATCAACAGTCATTATGTAACAACAAAATATCGCAGGGACCACATACATGTATACATGTACATATCTAAATTTAAAAAAAGAATCCTATTGGAACAGGATCAATAAAAGTCAAATATGTATGAGATTATACACCTGGATATTAAAACCTTAGAACAGGCCTTTCTCTTGTAAATGTGACCATGTATTCTGAATTAACCAGGATTGTGTCACCAAGCCAAGTGTAAACCAAAGAAAGTCAATGGGCATGTTCAGAGTCCGTAAAGCTATCACCACGAGGTATGCCACCGATGTTTATTTGAGATTGCTCCAAGTTTACCACGAGGTATGCCATTGATGTCTATTTGAGATTGCTCCAAGCTATCACCACGAGGTATGCCATTGATGTCTATTTGAGATTGCTCCAAGCTATCACCACGAGGTATGCCATTGATGTCTATTTGAGATTGCTCCAAGCTATCACCACGAGGTATGCCATTGATGTCTATTTGAGATTGCTCCAAGCTATCACCACGAGGTATGCCATTGATGTCTATTTGAGATTCTTCCAAGAACAGGATACAAACACACTTGGTTACCTCCCTTCATTATTGACAAGAATCCTACCTTTTGTGCAGACTTGAATCTCTGTAAAGCTGACAAGTCTAGCAGCTAGACACCAATGACCAATGACCACATCACCTGATGTTAGTCACATTAATTATGTGATAAATATCCATACGAGATCACTGATCATTAAAATAATAATTAGCACATAAAACCTGGTCACTGATCCATAGAACAGTGAACATATTACTTCTTAAAACACTACAAGGAGATTATTTTCAAATTCAATGTGCATTTTACTAAATTACTAAGCACATGACCTACAGGCCACATGACATCTGTGATCTTTTACCAACTTAACTCCCTGACAAATGACCTGCTGCCCAAATATGGAGATACCATAGAATTGACCAGATCTGAACACTTCCAAAGGTAATAAAAATAGAAGGCAAACTGCCAGACTTAAATACATCACTATATTAACAGTTATATGCCATTAGTAAAATAACAACAAAGAGTGGCCTGTACACTATTTGATATAATACATGGAATGGTTCATCCAAAAGGGTAAGACAATGTACACACGATGTCAGAATGTAACCGTGATGACAGCTATGTTGGTGAATCTCGTGAGAAAGTTGGTATCTTGGGTCGTGGGGAGGTCCCCCTAGCACGTACAGCCTTCCCTATAGCAGACTGACTAGGTTCTAGTACAGTATTTCCAGTGTCAGAGACAGCTATTGTAATTAGTGGTTCATGGCCGTCAGGTTTGGCTGTTGTCCACGTGTCCTCACTCGTGCTAGCGCTGGTCGAGCCATGTTTACGACCCCGGTGAGGTAAGGAGGCTGTCCGTCGAGCCGGTCGTTTGCTCTCTGTGTGTGATGGTAAACTAAAACAACTTTTGCGGATGAAGAGTCTTGCATTGCCAACTGCAGGGCGTGACCCTCCCGGGGTGGTAAGAAGGGTCAGGTGGGCGGCATAGCCATCCATCAAAATCTGCCAAAAGTGAAATATATGTTGTCAGTTAATCATTTATATAGCCCTTCAGGACTGTTATTGCACTAATATAATGTTTAAGACTCGCACATATTTCATACACTAACTTCTGAGCTATACACCAAGTACACATATTTTATACACTAACTTCTGAGCTAAACTCTAAGTACACATATTTCATGCAAAAGCTTTTAACTCTCAAGTGAATTCACTGTTCAACATGTACATTCAGATTATTATACACCCGAATTCTTCACTGTTCAACTTTTACATTCAGAGTATTCACTGTTCAACATGTACATTCAGACTATTCACTGTTCAACATGTAAATTCAGACTTTACTGTTCAACATGTACATTCAAGTTATTCACTGTTCAACATGTACATTCAGGTTATTCACTGTTCAACATCTACAATCAGGTTATTCACTGTCCAACATGTACATTTAGATTATTCACTGTTCAACATGTACATTCAGATTATTCACTGTGGTCAACATGTACATTCAGGGTATTCACTGTTCAACATGTACATTCAGATTATTCACTGTTCAACATGTACATTCAGCTTATTCACCGTTCAACATGTACATTCAGCTTATTCACTGTTCAACATTCAACATTGGAACCCTTACCGTCTGACTTAAAATCATGTTTATCTGAGTCACTTTTCAAATTTCGAATGAAAATTTATTTGTTTTCTGAATAGTCTATCCATTCAAATTTCGATGGCGTATTCATATTATATTTTCACATTTTGCCACCTTTGCACACACGGACATCTTCTTGGCCATCAATCGCTCCAATACTGACCTTGAGACAAACTTATTTTATGTAAAACACGTGTACCGTATCAATTTCACAAAGCCCTATCTTATATATTTAGTTTAGTTCAAATGTACTTAGTTAACAACTATAGGGCTGGGTGCATCACCATTGTTAATTCACATATTTAAATTTGAGAGTATCTTCAACTCCTATTGTCATATTTTCGAGCTGGTATAATCACTAACAATTATTATTTTATGGGATATAACAAGCCCCCTGGGGTATTATTCCCGCCATATTTTTATTTATTCACATTCCATATCTCTGTTTTTATTTATATATGGTGAATAAACAATCAATCAATCATGTATATTCAGGTTATTCACTGTTCAACATGTACATGTATATTATTCCTAGTTCAACATCTACATTCAGATTATTCACTGTTCAACATGTACATTCAGATTATTCACTGTTCAACATGTACATTCAGGTTATTCACTGTTCAACATGTACATTCAGATTATTCACTGTTCAACATGTACATTTATATTATTCGCTGTTCAACATGTACATTCAGGTTATTCACTGTCCAACATGTACATTCAGGTTATTCACTGTCCAACATGTACATTCAGGTTATTCATTGTCCAACATGTACATTCAGGTAAGGGGTTCCAACATGTACATTTAGACTATTCACTGTTCAACATTTACATTCAGGTTATTCACTGTTCAACATGTACATTCAGACCATTCATTGTTCAACATGTGCATTCAAGTTGTTCACTGTTCAGCATGTACATTCAGATTATTCACTGTTCAACATGTGCATTCAGATTCTTCACTGTTCAACTTGTACATTCAAGTTATCCACTGTTCAACATGTACATTCAGGTTATTCACTGTTCAACATGTACATTCAGATTATTCAATGTTCAACATGTACATTCATATTATTCACTGCTCAACATGTACATTCAAGTTATTCACTGTTCAACATGTACATTCTACATTCAAGTTATTCACTGTTCAACATGTACATTCATATTCTTCCCTGTTCAACATGTACATTCAGATTATTCAATGTTGAACATGTACATTCAGATTATTCACTGCTCAACATGTGCATTCAGGTTATTCACTGTCCAACATGTACAATCAGGTTACACACAATCCAACATGTACATTCAGACTACTCACTGTTCAGCATGTACATTCATGTTATTCGCTGTTCAACATGTACATTCAGATCAACCACTGTTTAACATGTACATTCAAGTTATTCCTAGTTCAACATGTACATTTAGATTCTTCACTGTTCAACATGCACATTCAGATTATTCACTGTACAACATGTACATTCAGCTTATTATAATAAAATAATAATAAAACTTTATTTCAAGAGGGTAAAGTACAAATGTACGCTCAGTCAACAAACAATGCTGATCTTCCCTGAGGTCCTCACACACAAAACATCCACACATCATTCATATCACACTCAAATGGAAGCAAAAAGGATTACAGTCATATGAACAATAGAAAACTATATACTTATACAATTTGGTATGCATCACTGTGAACGCAATACAGGCAAAGGAGCATAATTATGCAATCTAGGGATTAAGAAGATAATTGTTGCACAAACAAGGTTTTAAAGCTCTGAACAGAGGAAGCATTTTGTGTATTGGCTGGCAGGGAATTCCACAGGACCGGTCCTGAATATAATAGGCTTTTCTTAAACAGCTCAGTATGGGGGAAGGGAACTTTGAGAACGTTTGTAGCAGAAGATCTCAGAGTTCTTTGACCAATGTTATCAGTGAATAGATCTTTCATGTAATCTGGGTAATACCCATTGAGTGATTTGTATACAGTTACACCTTTATTGAGTTTAACCAAATTAAATACTGTTTGCCACTGTAGCATGTTAAAAAGTTGAGCAGAAGGAGTATGTTTTGTTTTGTCTAAGATCAAACGTGCTGCAGTCTTTTGCAGTTTATGTATCCTGTTCAGTAGTTGGTTTGAGCAATTACCCCAGATACTGATACAGTTATTAATATGGGGGGATATGTATCCATTGTAGAATAAAAGTCGCATATTCTGTGGGATTAGACTCTTATGCTTCCTCAGAACAGATAGTAATCTAGAAACAGTAGTACAAATATGATCTACATGAGATTGCCAAGACAGAGTTTTATCTAAATGTAGACCATGCAATGTTTGATGGTCAACTCTTTCAATACGGGTGCCATTGATTGTGACATTGAAAGATTCCTTACCACATTGCTTTAACTTTTGGGATGACCCTATTAACATCGCTTTAGTTTTACTTGGATTAATAATCATTTTGTTTTCAGAGCACCATGTTTTTGCCTTAATCATATTTTTGTTAACTTTTGCTTCTAGTACTTTTAATGATTTTGAAGATGTGTGAATAGTGGTGTCATCAGCATATGTCTCAACGTCACAATCACTAATGTGCAAAACAAAATCATTGAGAAACAAAATAAACAGTAGCGGACCAAGTATGGACCCTTGGGGTACACCAGTTTTAACAGTCAATGGCTCAGATAAAGTTTTACCAAGTGATACACATTGAAATCGAGAATTCAAGTAAGACGACATCCATTTTAGTGCTTTTTGATCAAAATCATAAATCTTAAGCTTTTTTAACAGGAGGTTGTGATCTATCAGATCGAATGCTTTTCGGAAGTCAATCATGACTGAACCAACAATTTCTTCATTGTCAAGTGCATGTAGCCATTTTTCAGTGAGTCTTGTTAAAGCAGTGAAACAGGAGTGTTGAGGCCTGAAACCTGATTGGGAGTCACTGAGCAAATCATGGGATGTTATATACGTATATAACCAGTCATGCACATGTCTTTCTAGAATTTTAGAGAGTATTGGTAAAATAGATATTGGACGGTAATTCTCAGCTTTGTTTACAGACCCATTTTTGTGAAGCGGATATACTTTAGATTTTTTCCAGTTGTTTGGGAATATGCCAGTAGAAATACTTAAGTTTAGTATTTTTGTCACATGTGGGGTGATTACATCTGCACACATTTTGAGGAATTTTGGACTCAAGGTATCAAGACCTGTACTTTTAGTGATATCAACATGTACATCCTGGCTCACCGTTCAACATGTACATCCAGCTTATTCACTGTTCAACATTCAACATTGGAACCCTTACCGTCTGACTTAAAATCATGTTTATCTCAGTCACTTTTCAAATTTCGAATGAAAATTTATTTGTTTTCTGAATAGTCTATCCATTCAAATTTCGATGGCGTATTCATATTATATTTTCACATTTTGCCACCTTTGCACACACGGACATCATCTTCTTGGCCATCAATCGCTCCAATACTGACCTTGAGACAAACTTATTTTATGTAAAACACGTGTACCGTATCAATTTCACAAAGCCCTATCTTATATATTTAGTTTAGTTCAAATGTACTTAGTTAACAACTATAGGGCTGGGTGCATCACCATTGTTAATTCACATATTTAAATTTGAGAGTATCTTCAACTCCTATTGTCCTATTTTCGAGCTGGTATAATCACTAACAATTATTATTTTATGGGATATAACAAGCCCCCTGGGGTTTTATTCCCGCCATATTTTTATTTATTCACATTCCATATCTCTGTTTTTATTTATATATGGTGAATAAACAATCAATCAATCAATCAATTAAAGCTCGTGTGAAACACGGGCAAAGAGCATTTCCCCAGATAATTTTAATTTGGTACTCGCAGGGCTATAGATCTCCCCAATTTGAGCACAACCCCTATTAGTGGTGGACAGAGCCTCACTATTTTTACCCCTATTTTTAGGATGGGACAGAGGGTGGGGCACATACCCCTGGAGGATGAGCAATCAGGAATCATCCCTGGTACAAGTGCCTCTGAGAAGGGATTTCTTCACCAATGGGCGAAACCCAGTGTGAGGCAACACCAACTTTATTTTCCGTTTCATGGGCCCACCGACATTAAAAAATCCAATAAAAATAAAATGTCAAATTGCCACTTTTATATTTCCTATGAAAGTTTGAACATAAAGACTTTAACCCCCTTTTATTCCTGATTGTATGAATTAGGCTGCTGTATTCTATCTGAAACAATGCCAGCAAATAAAAATGCCAAACAACAAAAACTAAATACCTTTCACTATAATTTTTCACTGTAAGTCAGCGAATTGTTGTTGTTGTTGTTGTAAAATGCTGCTAATACTACTCAGGCAATAATGACATTCAATGTAAATCAGGAACCTTCACTGACTGTGATCTATCACTCTGTCATGGTACCCATATTTCGACAGTGATGCAGTATGTCAGAGCTAGGAAATGGAGGATGTTTCAACAGCTCAGCCTATACAGCATAATTTAAGTTACTGTTGAAGCATGAGGCTGTTGGAACACATGTATGCAAAATTCGCTAGATTGTTCTGAAAGACAACCACAGCCACAACAAATAGATTTGGAGTGTATCTTGGCAGTTAACATGTGACTTAACATACACTTTTTGACCTTGAGAAAATAGGTCAATGCCAGTCCTATCCATTGACTTCAGGTCCATCATCAGTTGCATATGTGGTATCAATTTAGAATGCCTAGCTATATTTCATGTTATATCATAATATAAAGTATATAACATTGAGAAAATAGGTTGAGTCAACTGGGATAGGCTTCTAGTCAGTCACCAATTGCACAAGTATAATGAATATGGAGAGCCCATCTTCACTCCTTTCTAATAATAAATTTGACCTCGATAAAACAGGTGAAGGTCATTCAATTTCATTAATTAGGCTTCTGATCCATCACCAGCTGTATATGTGGTATGACAAGAAAGACGGGCAGACAGAGAGACAGACAGACAGACATACAGATGACACGGAAAATTCAGTTCATTTTGGAGCATCGTTACATATCACCTTCAAAGTCTAAATATTCTGTCAAAATGCACCAAAACACACCATTTTACTTCTATTATAGAGAAGAAATGCAACTCCGAGTAGCTGGGATCACAATTTTATTCTGTATATTTCGCTATTAGTTCCAGCATCTTAAGCATTGAACAAAGTTTACAAATGCACAGTATATATACAAGGCATAATAGGATCTTAATAGGATTGCTAAATGTTAAGCGATGGCCTGTCAGCGATCTACAAATGGTGTGATTCAGGTGTTACAATACACACTTCACGATTGTTGTAACTCGCAAGGGAATATACAATTATGAAACATGCGAGTTACAACATTTGTAGGTTCCATCAATTCTGATGTGGATTGCCAAGAAAATTATACCTATATAATCTTAAAATGACAGTCCTTATCCAAACTTCATGACATGTAGAAATATTCAATGTAGGTACATACCCACTATATCACCATAGTTTATTCATTTGTGCACAGTTTAATACGTTCTTGCCAGATAAGCAGATTATGTATTGTTTTCATCAATTAGAGTGTGTATTGTATTACCTGAATGACACCATTTGTAGATATTGCTTAACATTTAACAGATTTCTGAAAATGACAGCATTTTAATATCCGTCCAACCTGCCTGCCATAATTTACTGGCTCATCTATTCATAAATGTGTATTGGCTAAGATCACATTATGCCTTGTATATACTGTGCGTATGGAGCTGTTTGTAACTTTGTTCACTGCTGAAGATGCTATAACTAACAGTCATGAAAATTATTACTAACAGAATGAAATTGTCATCCCTACTTGTGTGCCATATAGCAGGTATGTATTAGTTTCAGTTCAAGAAATACTTATCAACATTTGTAACTATGCTGTCAAAATGCAACAGTATGTGCAATTTCACATATCGAGTTTCAAATAAATTCTGGGGACCTCCACTTAAAACAAAAAAATTGAGCATTAACTGAGTGATAATTTGTGATTTTATTCATTGAAAACTGGGAACAGGATCAAATTATTATATCAGTAATGGAGCGAGAAATAGCACTAATTCTGGAAATGAAGTGTTTACTTTGTTGACACAAGCCGTCTATTAGTCCACTTATGTAAAGTGCATTATGCAACAAGTCAACCATTACAGGTTTTATTACCAGAATGGTCAACATATCAGTGTTACAATGTGTCTATTTGACCAAAATGGCCTGACTTCAAGCTCACTTGAATCCTTGAATTCTCCATATTGACCATCCAATCTCTGATGGCAGCATATTTCCTCTGACTGCATTTTAGCTATGTGTGTAAGCAGGGGTTGATGTAGCCTAGACTAAGATATTTAGCTGACTTTATCCTATGCCACATGATTATGCCAGCGCTAACAGCACCAATGTCCTTTCAATCCATTTTTAAACCATAATGTTAATAAAATTAGTAATTGTAAAAAAGAATGTATAATGAGATATAAATCAAGCATTATGTTGATGGGCTGCAAAATCCGTATGAGAGGTGGCCATTCAATTTCAATCAAAAAAAACAAACTTTCAGTCCTTTGTCTGTCTGACAATAATAAACTTCATAAACAGATGAAATGCCAATAAATTGTGCTAAAAACATTTACTGTCTATAGTGCCACCCAATGATGAACAATACCACAAACCTACACGATTTAGCAAAATCCTCAGATGTGGCCTGGGGAATGTGGAATGAGAATTTTATATATTTACAAAAATGGCCAGTTGGCTTACAAGAGATGTAAATTATAACACTGGGAATGCTACGATCATGTTCAGCAAAATAGAATCACTTATACCTGATTAAGAAGCAAATTTCCATTTTTGTGAAAACAAAATCTTATTTTGAAATGCAAAAATGACTCTCCATGATTCGCCAACACCACCAAAATCTTGTCAGTTCTTTGCCTATCTTGCAAGATCATTATACCCAAATTACATGGAAATCAAACACGTTGTTCAGAAAAAATGATGTTACACATGTTTACCTACATTCATGTCTATAGTGCCACCTAGTGACGAACAAATGCCACGAAAAACAAGCGGGTGAGATCTAAAGCCCTAGGGAGGTGGCACATAAGAGTTCAATGGAAAAAAAAACTTTAATCATGATAATGGTTATAGAGGTTTTGTCGTTAAGTCAGATAAATGAGATTTTTCATTTAAATGGCAATTTGATTCGCACCGAAAGGGAATTATCATGTCGGCAATCCTATATTTATGCTTGACAACCTAGAATAGAACAGTTTTTAAATATTTCTCTAAACGAATTGGCAAATTTTCATTTCACGAAAAACTCTTTTTTTTTGTGACGCAAAAAACTTGCCTTTATAGCTATGCCAGCTACACCAAAAGCTTTTCAGCACATTGACCATCCTTCAAGACCATTGTAATAAAATTTCAAAGAAATTAGACAAGCCGTTCAGACGAAATTGTCAGAGAAAGGTTTACCTATGCTCTGACTACAACGCCACATGGTGGTGAGCAGCGGGTATCGAAACACAACCAGACAAATTCCCCAGGCCTAAGGATATAGCACACAAAGTTTGACCCGAAAATATTTAACGGTTTCAGAGATATTCACGTTTAAAGTCGCGGCGGCGGCGGCGGATCCGGCAGAGCCGTTTCTCATGAAAACATAAGAGCATCCACTTTGTGGAAATGCTCTAATCATGTATATTCAGGTTATTCACTGTTCAACATGTACATTTATATTATTCACTGTTCAACATGTACATGTATATTATTCCTAGTTCAACATCTACATTCAGATTATTCACTGTTCAACATGTACATTCAGATTATTCACTGTTCAACATGTACATTCAGATTATTCACTGTTCAACATGTACATTCAGGTTATTCACTGTTCAACATGTACATTCAGATTATTCACTGTTCAACATGTGCATTCATATTATTCACTGTTCAACATGTACATTTATATTATTCGCTGTTCAACATGTACATTCAGGTTATTCACTGTCCAACATGTACATTCAGGTTATTCACTGTCCAAGATGTACATTCAGGTTATTCATTGTCCAACATGTACATTCAGGTAAGGGGTTCCAACATGTACATTTAGACTATTCACTTTTCAACATTTACATTCAGGTTATTCACTGTTCAACATGTACATTCAGACCATTCATTATTCAACATGTGCATTCAAGTTGTTCACCGTTCAGCATGTACATTCAGATTATTCACTGTTCAACATGTGCATTCAGATTCTTCACTGTTCAACATGTACATTCAGGTTATTCACTGTCCAACATGTACATTCAGGTTATTCACTGTCCAACATGTACATTCAGGTTATTCATTGTCCAACATGTACATTCAGGTAAGGGGTTCCAACATGTACATTCAAGTTATCCACTGTTCAACATGTACATTCAGGTTATTCACTGTTCAACATGTACATTCAGATTATTCAATGTTCAACATGTACATTCATATTATTCACTGCTCAACATGTACATTCAAGTTATTCACTGTTCAACATGTACATTCAAGTTATTCACTGTTCAACATGTACATTCATATTCTTCCCTGTTCAACATGTACATTCAGATTATTCAATGTTGAACATGTACATTCAGATTATTCACTGCTCAACATGTGCATTCAGGTTATTCACTGTCCAACATGTACAATCAGGTTACACACAATACAACATGTACATTCAGACTACTCACTGTTCAGCATGTACATTCATGTTATTCACTGTTCAACATGTACATTCAGATCAACCACTGTTTAACATGTACATTCAAGTTATTCCTAGTTCAACATGTACATTTAGATTCTTCACTGTTCAACATGCACATTCAGATTATTCACTGTTCAACATGTACATTCAGACTATTCACTGTTCAACATGTACATTCAGGTTATTCACTGTCCAACATGTACATTCAGATTATTCCTAGTTCAACATGTACATCCAGATTATTCACTGTTCAACATGTACATTCAGATTATTCCTAGTTCAACATGTACATTCAGATTATTCACTGTTCAACATGGACATTCAGATTATTCACTGTTCAACATGTACATTCAGATTCCCTGTTCGACATGTACATTCAGATTATTTCTAGTTCAACATGTACATTCAGCTTATTCACTGTTCAACATGTACATTCAGATTATTCCCTGTTCAACATGTACATTCTGATTATTCACTGTTGAACAAGTACATTCAGGTTGTATGCATCATTTCATTTGGCATTGCACACAGTTCAAAGGCACAAGCTGTAACATGGACAGAGTGACGTTGCCCCATAGACATTTATGTCTACAGGAAACGATCATCCTACAACAATATAAAGAAGTTGTCATCTCTAAAATAGCCTTGTGCAATAATATTCTCATTGCTAAGACTTAATTATCAGTTGACCTGTACAGTTGTGACATTACCTGTGCTTGTGCATGTTGTTTCTTGGAGGCCTTCCCTACAATGTAGATCTGTTGAGGGTGGAGACCTAACTCCTTATACACAGCTATATCTTTACTTGATCCATAGGCACCTTTGAAATCTAGTTGAGCCTGCATATATAAACAATATCAGTAAGGGCATCAAGGCTGACAATACATATTGACAGAGATGAATATGGAATCCATAATAATACAATTAAGCATCAACATGAACTACCAGTCAATCTAGATATGAATTGCTGGGCATATCAAATGACTTTGCTGCAGCAGTTGTAGTTTTACAGTCACAGCTGATGTTTCTGCTGTGGTTTTATTGAAAACCCCAGCATTTAAACATTTGAGTTAACTTAATAAAACTGTCCTAACTATCCTGATTAGCAACAGTGTGGTAGGAAGCGGGTTCACCAGTGCTTTTACTGGGTTGTTTAGCTCAGTTGATAGGGTGCTGGGCTCGTAAGCCAAGGGTCACTACAACATTGGCATCGCCGTTGCATCCTCGTGGGAATGGGAGTGGGTTGGGTTGATGGTCAGGTTGTCGAGATGAGGAAGTGTAGGAAGTGTGGTTAGTGATGATATGATTGTCGAGTTAGAGTTGCTGGGAAGGATGGGGTGGTTCAACGGAAGGAATGGGGTGGTTTGAGGGAGGGAATGGGAGAGCTTGTCAATCTAGCCCCAGGGTTAATCGGAAATGAGGATGGTGGTTCTTCTTGATGGAGAGGAGTGTGGTAGAACCTGTGCCTGTACTAGGTTATAGCTAGCGGGAATTTCCTTTAGCTCATTTGGTAGAGCGATGGGCTCGTAAGCCAGGGGGCAGTGATTTGGTAGAGCGATGGGCTCGTAAGCCAGGGGGCAGTGCTTCAAACACCGCCGGGAAACTCGGCCGCTACAACACCACTAACAGTTATGCACTTCTGGGAAGAAATACTTCCACTAGTGCTAGGATCGTTCAGGAAGATACGATTGAACGATCGAGTGAAATTCCATTATGGTGTTATGGGAGTAAATCACCTCCCCCCACCTTCTCCCATCTCCTTCTCGTGACATAGTGGGAGGCATAACTGATGACTTTTAAGATACATGTAATTGTATTTTTGTCGTAGAGTGTCATTGGATAGACCATCCATGAAGGAGACGATACCATGAGGGATGTAATCTTGTAAACAGGACTTACATCAGTCTGAAGACCTTTAAGGTAATTCAGTTTTTGCCGTAGCGGGTCCTTGGATAGGCCATCCATGAAGGAGACCATACCATGAGGGAAGTTATGCTGGGCCAGCCATCTCACCACCTTCTTATGCTGCATGTCAGGTCGAGCTGTCACATACAAGATCAGGTATCCCAACTCCTGCCAGTGTCTGTATGAACAAAGTAAGACACAGCTTTGTCATTCACATGCCTTTGTTTAAGCTGATACATGCTTCTTCAACATCACTTCAAGTTTGAAACCAGATCTCAAGTTATTCTGTTCCACTTTCTTCTTTCCCTGTAGGACAATTGTCGCAACTTGACAAATTTAGAGCTATTCTGAAGGACTAGAATACAGTGAGAGCTAGATTATGGGATTTATTAAGCATATGGTGGCAATGATGTAACTGTTTGTGGTGGTTGCCCTGAGAGCAAGCTATAATTGGAAGCTGGTTGCCACCACTCTATTCCATGTATCCTCCTCCATGTCATCAGCATGTCATGAACACATATTGAGTGATTGAAAGATAAAACTTTATTGTCTGTGTTTTTATTGAATATATCAAAAATATGACACCTGGAATCAAAATAATTATTTTGTTGGTGTTTAACCTGTTATTGTGACTCCTTGATCTCCAGAATAGATCTGTTACAGAATTTCATCATATAAATCACAGTAGATATGCCAGTAATGTAAACAAACAAATAATAAACACTGGGAACATACCTGACAACATCAACGGCTCCAGCACGGACCTTCGGGTCTTTACCCATGATGGAGACACTGGCAGTGAATGAGCCGTCTATACTGAACACTACTGTCTCTGCTTTAGGGGGTAAAACGGTCAGGAAAAAATCTGTCCATGTGTGGTCACCCCTGGACAATGAGAATCCAATATTCATTAAGATGGTTAGAATACAGACTCCCGATCATTTAAAAACTGCCCCCCCCCCCCCACAAAGCAGATAAACAAAAAAAAGTGAAGGCATTGATGAAATCAGCCACAGATCCAGCTAATATTATCTGCTATCAAGTAAATCATTTCATTCACGTCTTCCTATATTTCACCTGCAAGTTTTTCTTGATATCCGATTACATTTATCTTTGTAAAGCAGAGGTACTACTGTCAGTCTCACATTACGAGGGAACAGGATTTTCGGCAATATAATGGAGCCAGTTTTTCTTTGAGCAGTGAAATTTTGCACATCATCTGAATATAATTTGTGCATTCTTATCCTCAAATTTAATGAAAATCCAATGAATAGTTGGTTCAAATTCACCAAAATGAATTTTGCCCTGAAAATTTTGCATAGTTTCACGTCATAGTGGCCAGTCACAATGTTACAACATTGCAAGCCCAATGTCATTGTGCTTTGAAAATACCATGCTAGGTATTGGAGATTTTCTTTGATTCTGAATAGATTTCTTTGAAATTTCATAATAAAACTGCATACATTACTTATAATTACTGTGAGGAATTTCAATGCTCTGAGAAAAATTGGCTCTGATATATTGCCGAAAATCCTGTTCCCTCGTAATGTGAGACCGACAGTAGTTCTGGATATGGGTCAGTCCTGTGAGGGATTGAACTCACACAAGGATCACCCATCCACAACTAATGTGTAATCTTCTCCCCTGCATAAGGAAACGGTTTTAACGAGGTCTGTATCACCTTTTAATATGTAAAAAGACATTAACTTAAAAAAGTTGTTAACTTCAGATTGAGTAAGAAGTAGAATAGACCATGAAGAGCTACTGACCTGACGATCATTTTAACAGGGTACATGCCCTGACTGAGACGTTTATCACTGGGTACGGTATAGTTGAGTCTGCCATGGCTGTCTGTGACTTCTGTCCCATAGTACACCCATTCCCCTGAAGGAGGCTGGGTCATAAAGTGAATATCAACCTGAAAACAAGAACATGATAGAATGGTTCACTATTTATTGCTGCATAAATAACACATGGATGAGGCCACAGTGAGATTAACATATTGTCTACCTAGAACAAATGATGCATAGTATAATCTGGAGTTGTCTCCCCTCGACCAAACTGACCATTTCGCCTGGGAGCGCAGTCATGTCGAGAGTGAATGTTTCACCATTGACAGAAGTCTTGTTCTGCAGGCCATACATGAACTTATATTCTAGAGTTGTCTCCCCTAAACTATACTGACCTTTTCGCTGTTGAGAGGCGGGACATGAACTCGACGCTGATAAACAGCTTGTATCACTGACGTCCCTACTCTCCTCATTCCCCCGCTGATTCACATCGCATATTTCGCGCCTCTTGGCCATAAGGGGGCGCACTACACAGGCCAACCACCAATGACCAATGAATATCACTTTTACGGAAGAGTCTTGACAATATGAGTTGTCTCCCTTTTCAAACGTTCATATGTCGTTAACAGCAAAACTAACAATAAACGGAGGGCAAAACAGCTCTAATTACGTTAATTTCTGAGTTAAGAGTGAACAGATTTTTGGATAACTTCCTCCATTGTTTAGTAAGGTTCGTCAACTGATTGCAAACACTTGTTCACTGATACCTTCAAATAACAAATAAATCTCTGTAAATGTTGTTAATATCCCACTGATAAGACCATGCTTTATCGTCATGAGTATATAAGGAGATCAAGCTGCCTAGAATGGTAACGTAAAAACACCGTTCAATTGTTTCAGATTTTGAATTGAATGTTGATTGTAATAAAGACGCGGAAAAGTTCCTTGGAGAGATGCGGTAAGAGGGCGTGTCGCTGTCAAAAATATTGGTATGGCTTCCACATTACTTGAGTCGTGATCTCACTATCATGAAGGCATGACGTAATTTCGATCACGTGAGGTAGTTGGCCAATCGTGGTTAGTATGAGGAATCTGGTTATCTCCGAGCTATTACGGCACGGCGATTGGGTAACCAGATAAAGCGCCCCCTGACGGCCAAGAGGCGCGAACTTGGTGATGTGAATCAGCGGGAGGAACAAGGAGAGTAGGGACGTCAGTGATACAAGCTGAATAGTATGAGCGTACATGAACTCATACTCTAGAGGTATACCCCCTGGACCATACTGACAGATTTACCAGTGAGAGAAGTCTTGTCCAGCAGAGTGTACATGAATTTATAATCTAGATTGTGTGCCCTAGACCATACTGACCTTTTCGCCAGTGAGAGAAGTTTTGTCCAGCAGAGTGTACATGAATTTATAATCTAGATTTGTCTACCCTAGACCATACTGACCTTTTCGCCAGTGAGAAAAGTTTTGTCCAGCAGAGTGTACATGAATTTATAACGTAAATTTGTCTGCCCAGACCACACTGACCTTTTCGCCGGTGAGAGCGGTCATGTCGAGAGGTCCGTACATGAATTTGGCCTGTAGAACCTGTTCGGTGTCCTCTAGAACTATCACATCATTGGCTCGGTGGTTCGGGGTCAAATTCTGAGGAGAACAAACAACTCATACATTCAACACAATATGACAGCAGTTCTTCACATGAACACATCTGTTGTAGATCTGTTAGCATATGTCATAGCTATTCTCTCAATATATTGCTGTTACAGCTCACCATTTCAGATTATTTAAAGCAGAGACTAATTCCAGAGTTCGAATTTGGCACCTGTCCGTCAGTTATTAATTCCTTATTTAGTAGCAACCAACACATCGAACAAAATATTCATGGTGACAAATGTTCCCAGATAATCTTTTATTCAATATTAACGGACTATTGAAAATACTTGCGGACTGGTTATATTTTTGGTTGAAATTTTTCTTAAATTTTAACACTGAATTCCAAGCACAATGAAAACCTGAGCGGTCCATGTCCCCCGCAGTCGATACCATAGAGTTTATTGCAACATGAAAGATTTATAAAATGTTGTATTTAAAATTGTACATTGAATGATGGGCTCTTTTGTTTGTGTATTGAGTGCTTAAAACATTTGTTATATTATCTGAGAATTGAAAACAAATTATTGACAATTTACATCAGTTTTAATGAAGAAATGGAGATGTTTCAAAATATGAGATAGTTTAGTTCTGAAATGAAAACAGTGTAAAATATGGTAAATAGTGACGTGTGATACATGTAGATCATGTCATGAAGGTTGCCAAAGACAAGCAAATGCTATGCAGCCATTGCTATTCTAAAATCGACTGTCAGCTGGTGAAATCGTTCTTCAGTTATTGCAGTCACAAGCCTAGAATGGCCGAATCTGGTAAAGGCCATGGTGACCATATTGGATAGCGCAGGTTGCCGAAAAACAATCCCAGTCCTCCTCTTACTTATACCAACCCACTGTCCAAGTTTGATGTCAGTTGGACAAATCAATTATTGCATTCACAAGCTTAGGTAGCATGGCTGAACAGGGGTCAAGGCCACCTTTGTCATGGCGGCCATATTGGATTATTCAACCCACTATACAAGTTTGATGTGCCTCAGACAATCGTTTTTGAGCTATTGCAGTCACTAGCTTATGTAGCATGTAGCTGAATAGGGTCAAGGCCTCAGGGCCATGGCGGCCATACTAGATTACGCAGGTTGCCAAAAAACAATCGCAGCCATCCTTTCTGTCATACCAACCCTCTGTCCAAGTTTAATGTCAATCAGACAAACAGTTTTTGAGTTATTGCAGTCACAAGGAAAGTGTGACGGAATGACAAAATGACGGACGGAGCAAATCCCTAAGTCCCCTTCTGGTATCTGGTGGGAGACAAGAAGAACTTCAGGTCAGCAGTGCAAGAAATGCCCTGATCATTATTATCCTTCTGCTGCTAAATCAGTGAAGACCCCTGCAGGCTTAAATAGTTCCTGTTAACATGAATACAAAATACCTTCACTTTGATAGTTGTCCTCCGTCTCAGCCATTTCTCCCTGGGCTGGGAGGGAGAGAATGCCGTAGTTGACCCTTCTTTCATTCCATCCTTCAGTCCAAACTCTGAGAATGTCTCCACTCGTACTACCTGGGTAACAATTGCAAATGTAGGTATATCTGCTTATCATATTTCAAACCATTGGGGGTTTAACATTGAGTTAATTGTGGTGTTCATGGCACTGCACATGAGATGAATTTGTGACTCAATAACATGAGAAGAGATAAGGTGTACATAAAGCTACATAACGACAATTCCTAAGAACTTCAAACCAGGAATTATGGCATGAGAGTCTACCCTGATCAATGTGATGTGTTGTATTCAGACGTACCCAAATTCAAGGCGACATTTCCATTGCTACGCCAGCTGGTGTAATTATGTAAAGCTAACTGACCTTTGTTAACACCCTGGCTGATGGTGTCCTCAATCTGACTGGTGCACAAATGTTGCAGTGAAAATGCACCAAATGAAGCAATGTTCCACGTCCAAGTGCATTATCACTATTGACAAGGGGTGAATACAATACAGGTTATCTGAACAGCTGTGATCACAGAAGTAGGCCTACTGTCAGATCCACTTGAATGCACCATCCTGGCGTACATTCCATTAACGTCTCCATTGATCCCCAGATTCTATGAAGATCAGGATCTACTGTACCATGCCAAGAGATGGAGATGGAACCACCAGTGGGATCCACATCTGGCCAATGATGTACAAAACCCTGGACCAGTGGAGATATTAGAATGTACCATATTTCTTTCACAGATGTCATGACCACAGTTGAACCAGGAGGTACTTCTGTTTAACGACAGATAAATGAGGAACTTGCACAATACCAATCACACAATCTGATTCTGTGATTGCTGCTTCCTGTTTGTTGATTTTGGCCCAGTTAGTCAATCCATTGACAGAATTGGCACTTCCTATTTACCCTAAATCCTCTAACAATTCAATCACAGGTAGTGAAACTTATCACCATAACATCAGGGGGTGATCAAATTTATAAGAACAGTTGAAAATCAATTCAAAATCATGCAGATAATTCATTATTTCTTTTGAATGATTTTTAGAATGTGATCAAATTTCTTAGAACGACTGATTGAATTTTGTTCACAAGATTGGGGTGATTGAATTTTAAAAGGGTGATTGAATTATATGAGGGATTACCATATATCAGCCTGGTTCTATTGTACAAGCCTTTCCTTGATCTATGTTATATCCCCACGTCTCAGGTTAACGAGGAGGAAGATTCTATAATGTACATCTACATGTAGGGATTACCTGTCTGAGAATGAAGGCGGCCACATCATTGGACTCCCAGAAGCTGGAGTGGAACAAGTGAGGCAGGGCGTTAGTGGGGAACGAGTGCAGGACATCAGGGCAGTATAACACATGGTCCAGTCGCTTGGTGCCCCACCACCGGTTTGTCACTACAACAGAATTCTCAATCAATCAGATAAGCTTAAAAAGAGATTACATGTACAGTGTTCTAGGACCTACACATTGCTTCAATTAATTTTTCTACAAGTTTCATGACATATGCAGCATATAATGTTATGTGTGAAGTAGCCATGCTATATTACGCCAGAAGTGTTATTGTTGAATGTTTCTTTATATAGTAAAGCAGCCTAGCTATTAAGTTCACCAGCATATTCCTAACATCGTGCAGTAAGCCCTGAATGTTGCAATATGCATTATATTATGGTGAAATATAGGCTCACCATTGGTTATATTAGAGACAAGCACCTCCCCCATACCAGACACCTGACTAGTGATACTGGACGCACTGTTCTGTCTCTGCAAGGAGGGATGTATTGATGGCGAGTTGGAGTGACGTCGATTATCACCAAATATCTCACTGTTACTCTGTATGGCCTCAACTGTAATAAAATATGGGGTACATACATTCTGAACTAGAGTCAATATGGCAGTGCCCACAGGGACACATGCATGTAATACGAAGCTGCGCATCAGAAAACCCCTCGGCTCTGGGCGCCAGCCATTCATAATGTATTCAATTTGAACCAAGACTTCAGGAACACCAAGCAGTCAAGTGACAAATATACAGATTATGAAAAATTTTGTAATTAGAAATGGTCTCTAAGGTTTCCATCCAATCAGAGAAACCGGTATTCATTACTCAAGTCTCTTGATGCATCGATGATGTATAGCAAATTTTACATCGAGCATTTGAAAGTTATCAGAGATAGAGATCATTAATGATTTCGCATAAATTAAAGATGGTCACCCGTCCTTCCCACCACTCAGGAGAACTGATGTAGTTACTCATTGCAAGTCTTCTAATACATGGATGCTGTATACCAAGTTTCATATAGAACACTGAAACGGTATCAAAGATATACATCATTAAAGATTTTGTATAAATTAAAGATGGCCACCAAGGTTTCCGCCCAACCAGAAACACCAGAACTGTCATTTATCGTAAGTCTATTGATGCATCGATGATGTATATCAAATTTTACATCGAGTACTTGAACGGTATCAGAGATAGAGATCATTAATGATTTTGCATAAATTAAAGATGGCCGCCCATCCTTCCTGCCACTCAGAGGAATTGATGTGGTTATACATTGAAGGTCTCTTGATACATCGATGCTGTATACCAAGTTTCGTATAGAACACTTGAATGGTATCAAAGATATATATCATTAAAGATTTTGCATAAATTAAAGATGGCCGCCAAGGTTTCCACGGAATCAGGGAAACTGGTTTGGTCATTCCTTTGAAGTTTCTTGATGCATCGATGATCTATACTAAGTTTCACACTGAACAGTGAAATGGTACCTGAGATACACAAGATTAATGGTTTCGCATAAATTAAATATGGCCGCCAAAGTGTCCAACCAATCAGGTCCAGATTCAATAGGGTTCTAGGTCATGAGCATATAGATGTGCAGTGCAAGTTTGGTGTGCCTAGGGTAAGTCGTTCTAAAGATATCTTGGTAACGAGAAAGCTGTGATGATTTCGCATAAATTAAAGATGGCCATCAAAGTTTCCAACCAATCAGGCCCAGATTCAATAGGGTTCTGGGGCACGAGCATATGGATGTGCAATGCAAGTTTGGTGTGCCTAGGGTAAGTCGTTCTAAAGATATCTTGATAACGAGAAAGGTATGACGGACAGACGGACGGACGTACATGACGACGACAATACCCTTTGGCCAAATTTTGGCCGAGGGGTAAAAAGGGAGACCCGTACCTGCCATATAAATTAAAGATGGCCACCAAGGTTTCCGCCCAACCAGAAACACCAGAACTGTCATTTATCGTAAGTCTATTGATGCATCGATGATGTATATCAAATTTTACATCGAGTACTTGAACGGTATCAGAGATAGAGATCATTGATGATTTTGCATAAATTAAAGATGGCCGCCCATCCTTCCTGCCACTCAGAGGAATTGATGTGGTTATACATTGAAGGTCTCTTGATACATCGATGCTGTATACCAAGTTTCGTATAGAACACTTGCATGGTATCAAAGATATATATCATTAAAGATTTTGCATAAATTAAAGATGGCCGCCAAGGTTTCCACGGAATCAGGGAAACTGGTTTGGTCATTCCTTTGAAGTTTCTTGATGCATCGATGATCTATACTAAGTTTCACACTGAACAGTGAAATGGTACCCGAGATACACCAGATTAATGGTTTCGCATAAATTAAATATGGCCGCCAAAGTTTCCAACCAATCAGGTCCAGATTCAATAGGGTTCTAGGTCATGAGCATATAGATGTGCAGTGCAAGTTTGGTGTGCCTAGGGTAAGTCGTTCTAAAGATATCTTGGTAACGAGAAAGCTGTGATGATTTCGCATAAATTAAAGATGGCCACCAAAGTTTCCAACCAATCAGGCCCAGATTCAATAGGGTTCTGGGGCACGAGCATATGGATGTGCAATGCAAGTTTGGTGTGCCTAGGGTAAGTCGTTCTAAAGATATCTTGGTAACGAGAAAGGTGTGACGGACAGACGGACAGACGGACGGACGGACAGACAGACGGACGTACATGACGACGACAATACCCTTCGGCCAAATTTTGGCCGAGGGGTAAAAACCAGAAAATCTACAAACGAAAACAAGGTAACAGATTGACATTAATAGTAGAACAAACTTGAGAAATACATTGAATATGACCTTGGAAACATTAATTCTAATGCTGACCTATAATATTCCATGAAACATAGACATGAATAAGGCAGTGATTAAGAAGCAGTGGGTTAGTAAATACTAAGGTTTGTTTCGTTAATAATGGATGCAGTTAACTAACAAAATCTCTATGAAAGCAAGAGAGCCTGTGAGTGAATGAGTGAATAGGATTTAAAACCAGTTTCAACCATTTCCCATTCATGTGAGCAACAATGCTTCCTTTTATACTGCTGAAGCACCATGCCATAGGCAGATACGAAACTCTGTCACATTATCATGAAACTAGGCCAACCAGTCCTCGATATATCTTTCCAATGCTGAGCGCCAAGCGAGGAAACAAGAAGTTCGATTATGTATTACTCGACCAATGATTGACCTCTCACTTGGGACCTCTCACTTGGGAGATGGGCACTATAACCAGTGCAGTGCGGGCAGTATAACTACTGCAGTGTGAGCACTATAACCAGTGCAGTGTGGGCACTATAACCAGTGCAGTGTGAGCACTATAACCAGTGCAGTGTGAGCACTATAACCAGTGCAGTGTGGGCACTATAACCAGTGCAGTGTGAGCACTATAACCAGTGCAGTGTGGGCACTATAACCAGTGCAGTGTGGGCACTATAACCAGTACAGTGTGAGCACTACAACCAGTGCAGTGTGGGCACTACAACCAGTGCAGTGTGGGCACTATAACCAGTGCAGTGTGGGCACTATAACCAGTGCAGTGTGGGCACTATAACCAGTGCAGTATGAGCACTCTAATCATTGCAGTGTGGGCACTCTGAGCAATGCACCATCAAAGTGTGGTTTCTATGAAAGCAAAACCAAATGGAACAACCAGACAGAGCCAGGCTGAATAAAGCCAATGCAATTGTTCATGATTTTTTAATACTATGATGACAGGCTTGAGCTAAATCAAAGTTCTGGTCCTGAAATAGAAGACATACCGACATGAATGGGTTCTCCATCTCCCAGAGGGAACTTGCTGTATCTGGGTACCTTGACTGAAGGTAGGGATCGGAACCTGTCACAGAGCAGAGGCTCCAGACGTGCGGCCATAGGGTCACGAGAATGGAATAAATTATAGATCTGGTGGCAGGCTGGACGTAATGGTGGAACTGAATAAAACAGGAACAGCATGGTTAATGGTCATACAAAATACCCAACAATACAGTCATTGTAACATGTGTATGTCAACTCAGCATTACTTCACGGATCCTCCATCAGTGTTCTGATGGTCAATCTTCCATGTGAATTATTATTGTTCAGGCCTTCTACACTCATGGTTGTACCTGGACAGACTTGGCAATGATTTGGTGTAAGACTCACGAAATATAATTGACAAGGGATCTGCTACAAGTTGTATTGTCAGTCGTTTGTCCAGGATATTACCTTTTCAATGGGAGATCTTACACCAAAGCCTTACCAGACTATTCTTCATCTGACATGAAATAAAGACAGTTTGGACAGAGACAGTAATGGAATCTTTATCAATCTATCTTAATATAGATGCCTTTTCATCATACGGTAGAATACAAAGTGGAAACCAATATAATATACTGCCCAAGACAGACCAACCTGCAGGGCTTCCAAGTGCAGGAATATAGGAGACAAATTTCAAAAGCTCAAGAAAAGAATTCTTCAGATGCAAATGGAATAAAGAAAATCCACATAATATATTGACAGAATTAATCAACAGGAATATAATTTAATGAATACTATCTGATTTGAGGTAAGAGATTTCAACTTACTGTATCGATCTTCTCCTGAACAAAGTCGACGGTATGCTAAAACAATTCCCAGAGGCGAACCAAACATAAACACATCTGCAACATCAAACTCAAATTTAACATGGCCGCCATCATACTGGCTGCCCGTACTGGTCCTGCGTGATTGAGGCCCAGAGGCTGACGACACGCTCAGGTGTACAGAGTCTCTCTTCGTGGAATGTCCGCGGTGTAATTCTGATGGGTCCGGAGGTACTATTTCACTCTTACTCCGTGAGTATTTGGTAGAGTAAGTAGTCTCAGGTTCAAATGCTAAGTCTGTGTCACTTTGGCTCAAATGTTTAGAATCAGACAAGTGATCTGGGTCACCGTCCATGCCCTCCCCCCTACCGTCATCACGTTCCATGTCAGTAAGACTGCTGTGACTACCGTGGCCACTACTACTGTGACCATAATGAGGATTAGAGCGACACAAGGCTTCATAAGCAAGTAAGGCCCCTGTAGAGTCAGCAATAACACACACCTGTAAGCATAAACTCATGTTGAACATCCCACATCAAATGAACAATTACTTCTCACCTTTTAATTACCACTGCTTATTTCATACTGATAGTTCTCATAAAATCAACTATAATGAAGATCTTAATTTATTTACTGTGCCTGATAACATGTATGATCTCGTGACAGATGTGTGACATAATCTGGGCTGAATAAAATAAATGTATAGATTCACAGGCACCGCTGGCTCAGCTTTTTAATAGAGTCACCTGCTTTTTTAGTTTTATTTTTTTTGTTTTCACACATTTCTGTCTCAAAGTTTCACCAAAATAATGTTCTTAAACACCGAGTCAGTGTCTAGTTTCATTTGAAGGAAATAATATTGTTGAAGGCTGACTTTTCTAGTAACTCAAAGAACATTGTCAGTTTCATGCAAATTGTATTAAACTACTGCATCAGTGTGTCAGAAAAGATGGATATATTTGGTCTGTGTGAAAGAGAAAAATTAAAAAGACAAAAAAAAGCCTCCCTCCCTCATACTTTTCTTCCAAAATCTGCCAGTGAAACTATAGAGATCAATTTTATTCAGCCGTACTACATGTACTAATTAATATTTCAACTTGGTATCAACAGAATGCATTTTCACTTCCAATACACAACAACATAATACAATTTGCCCTTGGAGAATTTCTGTCTGTGACTAGATGAATGGAACATCAGAAACATGGTTTGAAGAGCAGGGTCACTCCATGAAATGGGGTCACCTTTAAGCACTCAAACTTAAAACCAGTGAATTTTCTAAAATATTACACTGATTTTAAAAACATTTATTCCTATTTAATGCCAGATACAAGTAGATATACATAAGATAACATCTTAGTTATATGTATGGCCATTACTTTTGGAGGACCATCAGTGTCAGCACATGAGGACACCCACGGACCCCAAAAATGTGACATTGCAAACATTGCAAACATTGATGCCTCTGTTTGCACTGTGTGCATGAATTGCTAATAAATTTGACCAATAAAACAACTTAAAGTATTGATCTGGCTCATGTCTTTCAATTTATTTTATTTTATTTCATATCAGTCACCCTTAAATGCAGATTCTGGATGCATGAAACCCTCAAAATTCAGGTTGCGCGTGTAACGCTTGGTGTCCTCTTTTGCTACCTACCTTACCTCTTACCCGTCACCAAGAAAATGTCATTCAGTGGTCATTCAAAACTATTCTTGAGCTGGGCTAATCTTGTCTATTATCGATCCAAATATGACAGGATTTCGATGTGTCCGTAATAGCTGTAGTTGGAATATACTTTTATGTCTCGCTTTCGTGTCCTCTTTCATGTGGTTACACGCACCACCCTCGGCTTGCATTTTACTTATTTTTTTTGGCATGAATTACAATATGCAGCAATGGAACCCAAAATTTGTGACATGGTTGGTGGAGCCACTTTAGAGTAGGTGTCCTATAATGAGGCAATTGCAAAAAATAGCGGGTAAGTAGTATTGTGCTATTTCGCGTCCTGAACAGTTACGTTTGCCACTTCGTTACATGTGTGACAAACAAATGTTGATTCCAGAAGAAAGAAAGTGAAACTAAGACCAGTCTTACATATAAAATGATCATGTGCTATGATCAGTTTGATAGTAAAGTCTAGAGTTTGATGGCGACCTAGTATGGTGATTTCACATGATGTACATGTATGCGAAAGGACACGAAGCCATTTTTGGTGTCCATGTTACACGCACCACTTGATTGGATTGAGGCAGTCAATGCCACTAAATATGCTGACTAAGAATAGGATTAAATATTCTAACAATTTGATCATGTTTTTATTCTATTTGACACTTAAATTAACGTGTTATGTGGTGAATTTTGCATATAGTTTGGTGTCCTCGTTACACGTGCAACTTCAGTATTTTATTTTTCTCCCAAATTGTGGAATATTATCCGTTTTCTTATGTTTTCCGAATCTCTGTATATCAATATTATCCCTGACTTAGTGCAGCCAGGAATTGACATCTTTTCAAAATTGGTTTGCATGTCACACTTTGGTACCCCCATTTCATGGAATGACCCAGCACAGAAAATTATTTTGGATTATCTTTGTGTGAATTGTTATGTTTTCAACCAAACAAATACTCATTTGGATTTTCTAACAGCTGGGACAGATTAAAACTAGGGATATGAAGTGCAGCCCCTTTCTGTGATCCACTGTCTGTCTCACTAATGAATATATGTGGTCGTTGTTATTGGTTACTAGGTCCTAATTCCTGAGTGGCTTGTTGCGGGCGAACCACTGTGTGGGTTAACAGTGGTTCAGACAGTTCCTTCCAGCTGTCCATTTTATATAAAAGATTGTTTTAAATTAATGTAGTACACAACGTAAAGAATTAAAATTTATATTGCCGTTTTTCGTCACATGGCAGTGTGACTAACGTCACAGGACCTACGGAGTAGGGTAGGCATTAGGACTCAACGCGAACTGAACTCTTGGAAATCCCCCCACCCCAAGTTGAAATCCTGCCTATATTAAGATGGGCAGTGCCCAAGTCAAAATCACCAGTGATTTTCATGAAAAATCACCAGAAATTTTCATCAAAAGTAGGTCAGCTCAGAACTTGCTGGTAACAGTCCCCTAATGTGCCTTCATGCCAAAAATCAAGGTTCTAATGTCAACGATTCTCCTTATTTTGCCCACGAAAGGATTCAAATGGACTCACTCACTCATTAGTGGACAATTTGCAAATGAGAGCCTACTTCGTAGCAAAATAAGTCATTAATTGTGTGTGACTGGCCGCAACCCGTAACCATAGCATCTCCAATTATATTGGAAAGACCCATTTTCTAATATGGGAGGATGATTATATCCCGTGAAAGTATGATGACGATTTCTCAACACGTTTTCAACTCTAATAAATATATGCGTACAGTACCTCTGAAAAGTGTATATTAAAATTCGTTAACTCTTAAGCGATCGAGTAGGGCAAATACACATTGAAGACCGGCCGTATATGCAGGCCACGTGCAGGGATAATACACATGCCGGTCAGCTACGCCATATAATTTACGGCATTGATGACAGAGAGTAATTTTTTAATGATTGTTCAGTCAGGACGAGGGGTTCAAATTGACATCCTATAAACACACTTCATAATTTCACAATTAACAAATGAATTAGATCATGCAAAGGACGGGAACCCAAAGTAGGTTATGAAGAATACTGATCACCAGAAAAAAATGCAAAAAAGTATTTCGATCACAAACTTGGATAATCATTGTGCAAATTGTTCGAAAATTGAGACAGTTTGCATTCTCGAATGAATTCATGAGTATATTTATTAAAGGGTACCCTCAGCCTTCATACCCACTCAGCTTCAAACAGTTCCTTGGTGTCATAGTAAATGGATGTATTAGGTCTTCCCTCTCATTTCTAATCCTCAAATCCAGTATTTTACAAAAGAAAGGCAGTTTTCCAGTTTTCGCTCTATTTTCTCCTCTTTCAGAAAATTGGAAAAAATTTAGACTAGAGGTTCCGCTTTGACCCTTGATTTGTCACTCCGGCAGGAGGCCTATGTTGGTTGTTTTTTTAAGCAAAAACATATGTCTCCTCCAACCTCCCACTTTGCCTTGAGTGAGCACATTATTTAAGGGAATGTGCTATAAAACGAATGTAGCAATAAGTATCCTAAACAAAGTTGCACAACTGAAAATATTAATTGCGAAGAGGCAATGTTCATTGTTGAAGTAGCCCAGTGAAGAGTCAGGATTTATATAGCAATGGGTGGATTTCCGACACCTACAGCGCCCAACCAATGTGAAATGCATGTAATTGAGAAGCATCAATCATTTCTAAACTGATCACATTATAGGAAAGATGCAGAACACACAAGAGGCACACATATATATGCTGTACTGTATAGAAGTTTCATGCATCTGCCTTCAGTAGTTTCCAAGATATGGAGTGAATGGAAATTGGACAGACAGACAGAAGCACATTTTGCATGGACCCACGCAAGAACTCACACCAAAACCTAATTAGATCACAAGGCCATTCCAATGCAGCTTCCATTCAAGTTTGGTGAAATTTCATCCAGTACAGGGGTTTTTCTAGCCGTTTTTTCATCGTGGTTACCACGATGAAAAACAATATATATTGAGTTTTGCAGAAAAATTTCAAACTGAGTTTTGATTAAAAAAATTGAGTTTTGCAATTTTTGCCGTTTGTGTGCGAAGCGCACGAAAAAAAATTTGAGTTTTCCCACAACATACCAGTTGTCAGTTGATAGGTTGTTTCGCATGACCCGCCCGCATCAATATTTTGGAAATAAATAATGCCGCATGTATTTTAATTATCAGTAGTTATTGTTCGTAAAAGAAATAAGTAAGCAAATCTAAGTAAAACGAATGAACCTTCACAGCGCGAGTCAGCGCGAAGGCGACTGAAGAGCCGCCATCTTGGTTCACATTCTTGGGGAAAGCCGTAGTTCAAAACGAGGCACAGTCCTTTTCTAGCGAGGATTCCCTCGTGTCAAGCACGTGGCAGTAAATTTTTAACTCCGGCACTTTTGACGGTCGCGTACCAAAGCCATCGTGGTTTCAGTTTATGGATCAGTTGTTTACTCATCAACCAATTCATTTAACCATTCATTTATCTGATGAAACGCTTTTGAGCGAAGTGGTCGAGCGCTTCACGTCTTCACTCCCGACAACAACAACAACACAGACTGTCGACCAATATTATACTCGTAGCTTGAGGACGACGGACATACAAAATTCGTCGCCGTGGACAGAGAATCCATATCTTCAATCAGTGTAAAAGAAATAAAGAAGATTTCAATAAGAGGGGACTCCTGATGTTGAAAATTCGGGTAATAAATTCTGCAGTTATCTTTAATATTGATCACAAGTAAGAGTTTTTTCCCTTGATTTCTGTTTACACAATGTGTGTGCATTTGAGTTTTACTGTCTACCATAATTATTTACATAATGTTTCAATTAAAATAAAGCAAACTTAAAATGTCTCTTTAAAGAATAATTATTTCATAAATATTTTTTTCTGGCGATATTTATGAGGGCTATTCCAGAAAAAAAGGTATGGGGGGGGCGGATGGGCGAGTTTTTTACTACCCACCACCCATAGAAATGAATTTACTGCCACAACAAGGACCCACAGAATTCAATTATCTAGGCATCCCACCACCCATAGAAAAAAAACCCCAATAAAACGGTTGGCCTCCTACCATCATGACCATGGTCGTTGTTGTTGTTGTTTATGGAGATCACTTCCCGGGCCAATATTTTTAATTTTTTCATGGTTCGCATGGGTCCATAAAAGTTTGTAATTTTTATATTGAAAATTCAAGGCCTTGAAAGTTAGAATTTTTTCCCGTACGTCCTTGAAAGTGCTTGAATTTTACTGTAATAGGTAAGTATGGTTGGCAGTCCAGCAAAATGGAATAAAAACGATTGTTGTTTCTGTCTCCTGTTGTGTTTCCCCTTTCCATCCGTCGCTCCTGTACATATGCTCTGGCCTAAACCGTGTATTATGTTTGATATCTCTATCATAGTTCATTTAAAAGACTCCGGGCCATCCTTAAAATATGTCAGTTGGCGTAACCCGCCCCCCCCATCGAAAAGCTATCAACCCAAAAGTTTTTATCAGCCATCTGTCGCCGTAAATGTTTTTTTCTTTTTCTTCAACTTCAAGCAGTCCCTGTGTAGTTATTATCATTAAATTGCGTAGGTCGTGAATTTGTCCGCCAGAGTAAGTTTCAAGAATGAAATACAAAGAAAATATGGTCTACGAAACGAAAGAAAAATCTGCCCTCACGTTGATTTTGTTGAAAAGCGATATGCGTGTTGAAAACTTTTGTGCCTTACTTCCCTATTTTGAAAGTGAAGTCTTCCAATTCGATTCGTCGGGAAGCCTTGTGGGATTACAACACCGGGTCAGTGGAAGTTTCCATTACCGCAATAGGGATGGTAGCCCGACAGTATTGCGACACGTGCCTGCAGTCAGTCGACCATATTTCCCGGCTAAATCTGTACCGTGATGCCGACGTTTGGTTCATTATCCATCAAACACCAAGTAAAAAGTGAAATGTCCAGCTTGTCAAGGATTGAAAATACATAAAAACTAAACCTCTAAAATTCCTGCAATGATGATCGGGTTGTCTACAACGTCACTCGTGAGATGTCAATGTGACTGACCCAGCGAGGGTGCATATTTTATGTTCGTCCGCTCCATAAAGTTGATTCCTCGTTGATTATAAACTGGATTATCATGTTGTTGGAAACACTGACGTTTGTCATTTTATTACATGGAAACGTAGTTCTGGATTGGTGAGTGAATAAAACACCAGCATCCATGTCTGTTGACATCTCCCCGTAGCACAAATGAAATACTCAACTTCTCCCTTTCTGCAGTCAAAATGTATGAGACACATCATGCACATCCTAAGAAATGAAATACTGGCTCCCTCGACATAGGAGTTGTGCACAAACTAACTATTACGCGGAAGCCCGGACAGGGACAAGCAGAGGGAAACATTTATATCTTTGTCCTTCCATATCATCTGTTTATTAAAGAAAATGAGACATCGAAAATATCATTCAAATTGCCGTTAATTTTTTTTCTATTGATCTCGTAGGTGCCTCAAAATGGCCAGTTGACGGGCATTTTCGCCTCCAACCTCCTGCTAATGAGAATCTGGTTAGGGACTTCTGATCATAGTTCTATGATATATGGAGAATTCGCAACCACAAAAACTGAACTTTTGTATTTTATTTCTGTGTCAACGCGTATCGTTAGTCACGATTTAGTTGTACAGAAATTATTCTGAGTAACATATTCACTTTACTTTCAGCGGCACGAACTCCACGACGAAAACGGGAGTGTTCGAATTTATTGTTTCACGAGTATATTGAAAATGCTCGTTTTCGTTTTATTAGGATGGAAAAAATCACGACAGGGGAAAAATCGGCCGTTTTCGAATTAAATTTGGAAGATGAATTATTAGGGTAATCTGTTCTGATATCAAAAATTGAAAACGTCTGGAAAGTGCAAATTTAACGATGAATGACTGACTTTGCCAGATTTTAAAGACTGGATAAAAAGAGCTGACGTGAACAAGGCAGCAACTGAAGTGGAAAATCGGAATAGAAATACATACGGTTTTTAATAAACCAAATTTCTTTTGCAATAAAATAACGTAATTGAGATGAGTTTTTTTTACAGTATTAGTGAAGAAATTACGGTACTTGTGATCTGATTATTGACACAAAAGTTGAATGTCGGAAGAGACGTTTACGTAAGATAGCCCGAGATTATAGGCCGTTTAATAAATGGAATAAACCTACATTTATTCTACTATATTTTCAAATGAAGCATAGATACATCTGAAACAGATCGATCCAATTTTCAGATTAATTAAAACGTAAATTGTGGATTGATGCGGATCATGTTAGGCCAAAATATACTTGAATAAAACTGGGTAAACAGGTGAGTATAAATGACCGAACAGCTGCAGTCGAGCCATATTTCAAGCCAGAATAACGATCGGAGAGAGGTAAAAGGGAATTCTTTTTCAGGTTTGAAACATTTTTTTTTTATTTTCATGACAGTCCTGATCTCACTTTTACGAAGGCATAATACATTGACGTTGTGTTAGCTGAATATATTTTGAAGCGGGAACCGTGAACAAGCGCAAGTTTGGCCCACGTGCCATGCTATCCAAGGCTTGATCACGTGATGTTATTGCAACTCCGTATGGCGGGAAAATGTTCAACCAACACGTGGCATGTTGAAACTTTCATTCTACTGACCCCACCCAATTCTGTGAAAGTATTTTAATACATCTGTTCATCAAGGAACGAATGGATACAGTGAATTGTTAGAAAGGTCAAGCAATTCATGTCTTTCGTTTAGCCGATATTACCGGGCGGGATGAGCTCGTTCCAGCTGGGAAGATTGTATTGTCTCAGATCAGTTGGCCCTGATATGGGTCTCACATGAGTTGGCCCTGATATGGACCTTTAAATAGTGTCAGGCGCTTGATTAATTTGCTGTTCGTTTTATTGACATAAACAGTTTGAAAAGCCCTTCCACAATATTTCCCTACGAAGAGCAATCAAGAAATTATTAGGTTTGATTCTCAATCTGAAAATGACGTAATCTGTGTTTCTTCATTAGATCGTTTATATATTTTCCCCTTTGACATCATTGGCGAAACCGGGATAGTTGGACATAGTCTTGTCGGCCGTGACAAAAATTCTGCAAGGTTTCAAGCATGTACTGCAGAGAAAATAAAGAAAATATCAGAATGTCTAAGTGACAGAATATGCTCTTGTCACGTATGTACTAATGTACGCGAATTTGTGATTTTAAATTGGCCGGGCGTCCGATGAAGCTAATCTCTTCATTGTCAGCCGATCATTGCGGTCAATTACTCGAACCTAATTTCATGGTTAAAGAGCAGGAAGAATGCATTGCTCTCCAAAGAGAGAAAATAATGTTAGGAAATGCAAGAGGCAATGGATAATTCACTAAAAACGATCAAAGATGAAGAAGTCCGCCATTTAGCTTCTCGCGTCAAAAAAAGATAATTCGAACACGTCCGTTTTCCTAAAATTGGCTTGAATTGGGCACTTGAATAATCACTGTAGGACCTTGAAAAGTCATTAAATTTAATGCAAGAAAAGGCATGCGAACGCTTTTTTTTTGCGTTTTGGTTCATCATTATCATCATTTGCTGCTGATGTCGCCAGATCAACAGGTTCGGAGTTATTCACTGTGACCGTGCCAACCGTGTCAACTGCTTTTTGAAGCGTAAATTATGTCCTTCGTCGTTCAGATTTTTTAGTTGATCCATGTCGTTGAAACCACTGCTTTGAAAATTATGCCGCCAAATTGATTGAATTTTAAAAAATTCTGACGGATTTCATATTGAATTTGATGCTCAACAGTCATGCCAGTCGAACAGACAGTCAGCAAGGTCGGAAGAATATGGAAGCAAAACTTCGCCTCGGTACTCAACGGGCAGATTTGTATATATCGCCACATGCGAATATACGACCAGCTTTCACATTATTTTGTGCTAATACAATTTTTAAGGTTCTGGGAACAAATTTAATTCGTAAATCAACTTATTGCTAGTAACTTTACAAAAAAAAATGAAAAGGGGAGACAACTCTGACAAGACCACATTCTTCCAAAGAGGGCGCTTTTCACGGATGTGACTGAATGAGACGATCAGGAACTTCCAGGAAGATACGAGGGTTGCCAGCGAGAAATTACATATACAAAAGAACAGACAACACTTCGGGTAGTGTTTTAATAGATAAATGAATGAAAACAACGACCAGACGTTGACACCATTGGTTTTATTTACCCACCACCCATAGAATCCATTTCTTTATTAATCCTACCACCCACAGAATTGGATTTCATTTTAACACGACCACCCATAGAAAAAAAAAAGGCTTCCCATCCGCCCCCCCCATGCCTTTTTTTCTGGAATAGCCCTGAGAGATTTCAGTGTATAAATCTGTACAATAGGAATGTTGCCAGGTTGTATATTCGATCACAGTCTTCTCTGTTAATGGTAAAAAATTTAGCTTCAATAATTAATAATTATAGCATCTAGCATGTATGTTTTAATTAGCATGAGGTCATGCTAAACAACCTATGGTTTCTGAAGAGGTTTCGTAAACATATGATCAAACATATGACTAACCTCAGTTCTGTAATTGGTGCGATGAAAAAGTTGGAAAAATTGAGTTTCATCATTTTTTTGATGAAAAAGGCAAAAATATTGAGTATTGTAGATTGCGCGAAAAAAAATTGAGTTTTCAAAATTTTGAAATTGAGTTTATGAACAATTTTGGGCTAGAATAACCCCTGCAGTAGTTCTCCACATATCTTGTAGAGACATACATTCAACATGAGCTCGTGGCGGCTCCTTTGATCTCGGGCTTGATTCATATCCCTAGTTATATTCTGTCCCAGCTTAAAGGTACCCTTTTTTAAATAAGGTATATTTCTTCACATTTGTATACCACATTTGTATGCCTCCCAGTTCATCATAGAGGAAGTATACTTGAGTAACCACTCACCTGTCCAGTGAATCCCTGCCCCTCCTCATTTCGTAGAAAGTCGTTGTAAATATGATTGGCTTTAGTGATGATCGCACTGACATTTTCTTGATAGTCTGCACATGATGTGGCAAACAGGGCGATGGCACCAAGGGGAACAAACTCCTGGTTCATCGTGACATCGCTCTCACCCTGTTGTGTGGCTTGGCTGTCAAAATTGTACGGACTGAGACTAGAGTTGGGAGAAGAATGAAAAATATTAGAACAGTGACCATAGTACATTGTATGAATGTTGTCACAATTTACACAGGGTTTTAAATGTCCAATGGGAGAAAATCAATAGAGGATATCAACTGTTTCTTGATGAATACCATAAACATTTCATCGAGTGAGGTGATGAAGTATTTATGGTATTCGTCAACAAAGAGTTGATTTTCTCTTTATTATATACTTCTGTTGTACTACTTGATTTTGGATGTTTGAAAACATTAAAATAATTCAGATTTTGTAGGGCTTTTCGACTGAATGTACACTGAAGCATTGGTTACTCTGACGTCACTCACGGACCACTCTGCTGTCAACAAATCGCACGTGCTACATCTGCGAGGGATGCTGTCTTGCTGTCTACACTTAGGCAGGACTGACACACTGGTTCTCTTTGACCTCCCTGGTTGAACACGATGTTTCTCTTTGAGCAGAATATTTTCATTTTCAAATAAAATCTGCATTCGCCCTTAATTTCGTTCATGTCTACCCAAGTTGCACAATTTTCATTTGGCAAAATCAAATAGTTACGACAAGTCAGATGATTTAAATTTACCGGTGGTGGTTGTTGTTGTGCTGAGCTTTGACGGTGGTGTAGGCCTATGGAGTTATCCTTGTGATTTTGTCCGATTCTGAATGAATACTCACTGACAAGCGTTCATTAAGTTAAAGTTGTAGAATTAAGTTGTTTTTCATGTTTTCACATCAACTTTGGTACGACAGATCCATGATATGACCTCAATTTTGAGCCTTCGATAGGTGAATGTGTTTTATTTTCCGTGCTAGTTCATGTTGCGCTCTGCACTGCTCTGGCAAATAAATGTCACTGTGTGCTTAGGTGCACGTGTTCGTGACCAGCGGCCTTATTGTTATCATCATTCCGAGTATTTCATTTTAGGTTGATTTGTGTTTTATTTCCTGTCATAATTTGGTCATTATAAGGCATAATAATATACAAATCCTTCCCAAATATTTAGCTTGTTTTCCTTTGGCGTACAAACCTGGTGGAATTTTGGTCTATTTCCCTATCACTGTGACCATGGTGACGTGTTTGTGTGCTAATATCGATATCTTCACTGATTGTGACTTCATTTGTTATATCATCACAGTGATGATATATTTTATATCATCACTGCAGTGAAAATATTGCTTTTATACAGTTGATAATTTTCATTATCTCATCACCAAGTATATAATAAAGAATTTTGCGTCTGAAGATAATACAGATGCATATGACATGTATGAATTTGTAAAGAACAGATACAGCTGTCTTCAAAGTCTGAAACATATGATATGTAGAAATATCTGATTAACTTCTAAAGAAAGAAGAACTCAGCGCAATACTGAGTACCACTAGATTATAGAGAACAGAAGTTATTAATGAGTACCACTAGACCATAGAGGACAGACGTTATTAATGAGTACCACTAGATCATAGAAGACAGAGGTTTTTAATGAGTACCACTAGACCACTATATCATAGCAGACAGAGGTTATTAATGAGTACCACTAGATCATAGAAGACAGAGGTTATTAATGAGTACCACTAGATCATAGAAGACAGAGGTTCTTAATGAGTACCACTAGATCATAGAAGACAGGGGTTATGAGTACCACTAGACCACCAGATCATAGAAGACAGAGGTTATTAATGAGTACCACTAGACCACTAGATCATAGAAGACAGGGGTTATGAGTACCACTAGACCACTAGATCATAGAGGACAGAAATTATTAATGAGTACCACTAGACCACTAGATCATAGAGGACAGAGGTTAGTAATGAGTATCACTAGACCTCGAGATCATGGAGGACAGAGGTTATTTTATGCCACAAAAACAAAGCAGAATAAATAGCAATTCATACACATGCTGGGGCAGGGAGGTATTACAGTGAAACCTGTGAATATTGACACCTGTGTAAACTGACCAACCTCTATATACACAGTATATTGAAACTTGATAAACCAGAACCCTGTCAAAAAACGACAATATAATCTGGTCCCAAGCATCGTCGGTATACACAGGTTTCCCTGTAGCTAATTGGGTAGATTCTGACACCATGTGAGTGTATATCTGTGAAGTCGGAGGAGAGTAACACTGATGTTACACGATGATTATCCAAACCTTGATAAGGCCCGGAGTACATCCATGCAGATGTGTGGACAAGGGACCAATCGGAATGCAATATGCCCAACAGCTGCTGGGTAGTGAGCCTTCATAGTCGTGTCGACGGTAGACTTCAGAGTGTTGAAATCTCCATATTTAGACACATGTTCCTGCCCACGGTCCAAAACACTACCTACAAAAGTTACACAAACATGTTATGGTTAGCTCCCTTTGTATGTTGATCGATCCATTAACTGCAATTGATGTAAACCATAGAGTTTGTATGATCTAACAGATTTGTAATAGACACAGAAAGAGAATACATGCAGCTTTATCAAATACAATCTGAAGTAACAATAAAAACATATAGCCAAACCCCCTTTATAATGACCACATACATCCCAGTAAAATTTGTCATTATAATGAATTTGCTATGGCAATGAACAGATATGTGTATTTAGGCAGATTTGTTTCTGTAACCTTTGCCATTACAATTAAAGTTTCTGTTGTAATGAATGCCATTATAAAATGAGGGTTGACTGTATATAGACTGTAGAATGGAATTGATAATAACCGACCAATAGATGAGAAAATGCTAGATTTTGAATATAGAAGTTCTTATCCATTGTAATTCCTCCGGTAATTCAATCACCCAATCAAAATACAATCAATCCCAATTTTGTGGAGAAAATATCTAATCAGTCATTCTAATATTCTATAATCATTCAAAATGATGAAGAAATAATGGAATATCTCCATAGGTTTGGACATTTTTCCTACGAAGTAGGCTACCATCTGCAAATTGTCCGGTAGTCAGTGAGTGAGTGAGTGACTCCATCCGAATCCTTTTGTCAGCAAAATAAGGAGAACCATTGACATTAGAACCTTGATTTTTTGCGTCAAGGTGCATTAGGAAACTGTTACCAGCAAGTTCTGAGCTGACCTACTTTTGATGAAAATTTCTAGTGATTTTTGATGAAAATCACTGGTGATTCTGACTTGGGCTGTGCTCATCTTAATATAGGCAGGATTTCAACTTGGGGCGGGGGGATTTCCAAGGGCTCAGTGCGCGTCGGAGTCCTAATGCCTACCCTACTTCGTAGGTCCTGTGACGTTAGTCACACTGCCATGTTATCAGTTTCTGTTCTAATACATTTGATCACCCCCTGATTTTACGGTGGGAAATTTCCCTTCTTGTGTGTGAACTATAGGAGGATTTAGCAGAGGCTAGAAGACAAGTTTGACTGCTGTACAGTGAATGATGTCTGTGCATTTTACATACCTCCATGCAGGACAAGAAAAAGGACATTGACTCTACAGGGCTGACAGGACGGTGGTGACATACTGGGGCTACACGGAGGGCCCATGGACGAGTCGAGGCTCTGACTAGGAGCCATACTGTGTAACTGGGTATAAAACTCCACCCGCTTCACAAACGACGAGTCTGAAACACAATACAAGACGATCATAATTTTAACTTTCCCAGGAAATCATTAGAATCACAACAGCATTGTTCATATTATTAATATTAAGTAACAATAATACAATAGTGAAGATTTTTACAACAAAAACACCTGGAAATAGTAATAAATTCTCAAGGTCATCTTTCAACATTCAACTGTTATATCATGTTGAAGATGGTGTCTGGGACTGGCTATGTTATTCCATCTAAACAGATTACATGTGACTATATGTTAAGTCTGAGCCTACCTGAGGGACGAGGTGGGGCGGAGAGAGGTGTATAGGGTGGGGCATCAATGTACTCATCCCCACTAGAGATCATGTCCATGGAGGTGGAGCGCATCAGGTGGGGCGACCTCATCTCATACTCCTCCTCTTCCACAGCTTCTGTAAGCATTGTCAATGGAGGGGAAGTTAGGCAAGTCTGACAAAACAGGACAATAATATCATCAAACAACAGTAACCAACCAGTATTCATGTGTTATCACTGTGTATAACATGGGTGTCTAACTACACAAGTGACCTCCCTTGATGAAAACGTCCAGTGTACAGTAGAGTGGTACAGGTACCATAGTTCTCTAGTCTGTAAAGCATGTGGTACTATTAATTGAGAAGATATACAGGTATTCATCACTGTCATACACTCTGAGGAGAAGGGATATTTACCACAACTAAATGGTTCTATTAACATGCCTGTGCTGTAATATTTACTGAGGAAACCTGTTGCAGGCTACCCCAACCTGAAAATGGGTACTTCGGTAACCTGTAATCAGTGCTTCATGGATCACTCTATAACACATGTGTCAATAACATTGAGCTAACCATGCAATTATTACACGTTATGTGAAATCAACATGTGTGAAGTGCAGGTGTTCATTGGGGCTGTTCCATTTAAAAAGGTATGGGAGGGGCAGAAGGCAGCTTTGAATTATACCCCATCACCCATAGAAATTTTATTGGCCTTCCCAATGCTGTAACATGGATTGAAGGGAATTTCCTCCTATGACCCATAGAATATTATATTGAGTGCCTTCCTCCCCTCCCATACCTTTTTAAATGGAACAGCCCTTGGGAGATTTCAATTCACATTTCACATGAGGAAAGAGACGTCTGCTTTCATACAAGTAACAATCGAATAAAACAAATAAATTACAAGATAAAATTTCTTTCTCAAATTTAACTGTTGTTTCCATCGTGAAATTGATTAACAAAGCGACACAAATACACATATATCCACGTAATTTCCACACAGCTGGCACAGCTAACAGTATCACTCCCCATCTGAGAGACCACATAAACTCGTCCACTGACATTGGCATGATGCCAACAGAGATGGGAGCATCAGTGGACAAGTTTTTTCGAGAAAGGGGAGAAAGGTTGACAAAGTTTAAAATATGTTTTCAACCTTTCATATAATTGTTGTTGATAATCAATTTGGGTAGTGCAATAGAATAGAAATAATGTTTTCATAGGCGTGCTCAATGGTTATTTTACGCACGGTTAAAACTAAAATAAAACTTTCCCACACTAACCGTGCATAAAATAACCATTGAGCACGCCTAAGAAAACATTATTTCTTAAATAGATATTGATGTTAACACAAAAAATATGGTAACACCTAGAGGTCTTTGAAACAGACAGGCATTTGTTTGAGGTGGTTAAAATAGACTATAATGATAGGTCAATATTTGGGGTGGTTAAATAGGCTATAATGATATATTTGTGGTGGTTGAAATAAATTATAATGATAGGACTAGGTTTGCGGTGGTTGAAATAGACTACAATAATAAGTTTATCTTTGGGTGGTTGAAATAGACTATAATGATAGGTTTATGTTTGGAATGGTTAGAATATTCTATAATGATAGGTTTATGTTTCAGGTGATTGAAATAAACTATAGTGATAGGTCCATGTTTGTGGTGTTTGAAATGGACTATACCCACAGGTCTATGTTTGGGGTGTTTGAAATAGACCATACTGACAGGTCTATGTTTAGAGTGTTAGAAATAGACTATACTGACAGGTCTATGTTTGGGGTGGTTGAAATAGACCACACTGACAGGTCTATATTTTAGGTGGTTGAAATAGACCATACCAACAGGTCTATGTTTCAGGTGGTTGAAATTGAAAGGGTTTTTGTAACCCCCCATTTTATGAAAGACCCTAATACCTTGTGCATAATATTTAATATTATGCAATACTGTTGGGTAGATTCTAAACCTCTTATACCAAATTATACCCCCTCTAGGGCCTCCATCAACTCCGGCGACCTTGACCGCTTAAGTTCCCCCCAAAAACTCAACTCCTCAGTTTGATTCTATAATAATTATCGCATGTAAAAAACAATAACATTTATGTACCTCCCCCAGTCTTTGATTAACAGTGTGGGTGGGAGGCGGGATCGCAAGGTAAGTATAAGGGTCTTTCATAAAATGGGGGGTTACAAAAACCCTTTCATTTTATATCAAGAAACCTTTATACTTACCTTGTGCATAATATTTAATATTATGCAATACTGTTGGGTAACCCTAGAATTTGTGGAAACCCTGGCGGGTAGGCGAACCAAAGACAAAAGGTAGATACCTGTATCAATTTTAGAGCGTAAAGGCCGTCATTGATATGTAACCCAGTCCTCTCCGTTACCGGATAACTCGAGGGGGCACCACCCTGGTGAAAGTCCGAGCTTTCTTTTGGTACACCTGCTAGGGCAAAACCCTAATAAATCGAGCAAATATACAAAGGGTAAACATAATTGTGATGATTCTGAGATACTCACTTAATGCTTTCTTGACTCCCTCCGACATGTCCGAGGCCTGTTCCCAGAGGATGCATCGGCGTTGGACGGATCCCTTTGGACATGAATGCTTGAAACGCGCTTTCTAATGGAAGGTACCGGAATAGTATGCGCAGCATTGCTCAGCATTTTAGTGAGAGTAGCCATTTAATTGCTAGCTGTCGACGTAGAAGGGTCCAGGAGATAATACTTGATGAAAGTAGCCTCAGATCTCCACTGAGCAACGTCCATGATGTCACTAAGTGAAGCTCCCTTAATAACGCTTACGAAGTGACTACCGCTCTGGTCTCATCAACTTTGGCGAAAACAAATTCCTTAGTCTGGGCAGCTGCATAGACCATCTAAATGGTTTCAATGATCCATCAAGCGATGGTGTCTTTGGAAGCCGGTTGTGGTTATTGATCTGATGGGTAATCCACAAACGATTGTCTGAAGTTCGAAGATGTTTGGTAGCTTCGATATTGTACTTCGCAGCACGCACCGGACATAAGAATTTATCGTCAGGAGAAAACTTACCTAGGTCAGCTAAAACCAAAGGTTTTGCGCCAGAAGTCTCCGTTTTCGTCACAAAGTCAGCCCGCGGCTGAAGTAGCAGACATTCGCCCATAAAACATAAGCGATCTTCTCAGTGGAGAGAGCATGGATCTCAGATCTCCTCCAAGTGGACGCCATAGCGACGAGAAATACAGTCTTAAGTGTCAAGATCTTAAGGCTGGCCTGACCCATGGGCTCAAAAGGAGGTCTCGTAAGAGCATTAGGACCAATTCGAGATTCCATGCAGGAGGCAGTTTCTTCACCCGAGGTCGTAGGTGAAACATGCCTTGGTCAGGTCGTCTAATGGTTTGCTCTGTTAAACCTTAGACCCATCTCGAAAACCAGGGTGGATTGTCGCTATGACAGACCGGTAACCAGATATTGTGACTGGTTGTAGTCCCTTTTCTTCGTATAAGAATACAAAGAAGTCTGCTACTTCTCTCGGAGTTGTTTGAGAGGGATTCTTATAGTTTCTCTAGCACCACTCGGAGAACAGACTGAGTTTAGAGTTATAAACCCGTCTGGTGGAGGGCCTTCTACATTGTGCCATAGATTGGCAGCTTGTTGAGAAAAGCCCTCCTAACGTCGAGATTCGATGACAGATTCCATGCAGATAGTTAGAACATTGCTGGGTTGTCGTGAACTCGACGCCCCCGGCATTGTGTGAGGAGATCTGGACGGTCCGGCAGAATGCGTGGGTAGTCTACGGCAAGATTGAGGAGACTCGTGAACCACGATCGTGTCGGCCAGAAAGGAGCAAATAGAATAACTCTGCAATTCTCGCTCTCGATCTTTTTGAGAACCATCGGAATTAGTATGGTCGGAGAATACGCGTAAGCGTATATTCCTGACCACGGAACCGCTAGTCCGGAAACGGGCTCACATATACTAGGAGCTTATTGTTGTCCTTCGTGGCAAATAGGTCTACATGAGGAGTCGACCACTGAAAGAAGACTTGTCTGAGTACCAAGTCGTTCAGTTGCCATTCGGTCGGACGAACTCTCTGTTGAAGAGACAGAGAGCCCGCAAGCACATTCCGTAACCCCGGAATATGCGCTGCTCGCAGGGTCACCTGATGCGTGATGCACTATTGGAATAGCTTCCAGGTCATGAACATAGCTGGGGGGATCTGGTCAATCTCTGCTTGTTTATGTATGCGGCCACTGTTGAGCTGTCCGACCGTACCAGAACAACATTCTCCCACATGAGCGTGCTAGGATGACTGCTCTCATCTCCAAGAGATTGATATGCCAGTCTTTTCCTGCGCGGTCCACATTCCTTGTGCCAGGTTCTCGTCCATATGTGCTCCCCAGCCGTCCATGGATGCATCCGTAAATAGGACTAGACTTGATTCCCGCGGATGCAACGGGGCCCCCGTCATGAGGTTGTCCCGGTTCCGCCACCAGCCGAGGGCTGATAATAGATTAGAGTCTATCGGGATTGGTTGGTTCAAATGACCTGTGCTCTGTTCCCAGAAGAACATTAGATACATTTGTATGGGACTGCGTCGAAGTGGACCGTAGTTGACCACTTCTCCCAGACTGACAAGTCGACCCAGAAGTCGCAAGATAGGGCATCCACTACCCGTGTGAAAACTCGAGGGGCAGATGTAATTCCGAACGGTAACGCTTGGAATTCTAATATCTTGCCATCGATGGAGAACCTTAGATACTTTCGTAGTCCGAATGGATCGGTACATGAAAGTATGCGTCCTTCAAATCTATTGATGCGGCCCACATGCCGACCCGAAGGCCGGCCCGTACAGATTGAAGAGTTTCCATCTTGAATCTCTTGATGCGAATGTAACGGTTGAGGGGCCGTAGATTGAGGACCGGTCGCCATCCCCCGGTTTTCCTGGACACCAAAAACATCCTGGTGTAAAACCCCGGATCCATCGCCGGATCTTTCACCTCTACTACAGCCGTTAGGCGAGAAGGGAAGTTATCTCGTCCCGTATAATAGAAATTTGATGGGAGTCTCGAGGTAACGGGGTCACCAGTAGGGTCCCTGTCAGCGGAGGAGAATGGTTTGGAGTGCTCCATTCCATTTGGTATCCTTCCGCGACAATCTGCCTTACCAGGCCGTCTGCGCTGTACCGATTCCACCAAGAGGTGACGTGAGCTAGACGGCCTCTGACCGGCAGTTCCGGGCACCGACACAGAAGTGCCGAGTCCGGTGGGGGCCCCCCCCCCAAACTCGTGCTGAGCTTGAGGTTGGTGTCCTGGGCAGTGGGGGAGCGCACACTGACATGTCAGGTGCGCTTCCCACCCTTACCAGCAGACTTATAGGAGTTACTAGACCCCTTCTTACCCTTCCCCTTGCCACGGTAGCCTCTCCTGGCTTTCTTAGGCTTCGAAGAGCCGGAGAAAGAGTCAGCGGGCTTGGAAGTGCTGGCTTTGCGCTTCCCCTTAGCAAGGGTCTGGTTTGCTTGACCATGGACTCAAGCTCCTGAGAGTCAATATGACCTTCAGCAGTGTAAGTCTTGAGTCCGTCGGCGAACAGCTGTTGGCTACCGAGAGGTAAGCTCAAGAGGTTCTGCACAAGGTCTCGTGTCTCCAGTCTAGACTCAGCCAGGAAGAATCTCCGTTGGGCAATCTGCACTCTGGCTATTACCCTTGTCAGAAGGTCCAACCCTGTTGCAGTAGCCAACTACATACAGTGGTAGAACTCTGGGGGTGCCTGAGGAACCAATAGCGGTTCTCCATCGCCAACCGGGAGCACCACGGGTTTCGGAATCGCTTCCGCATCCATGGAGTCCAACTGGGACACCGCGTCGTCAGCCGTACGCTGCAGGGCAGCTACGTGCGATGCATGTGTCATGTGCAGTAGGTGGCTAAAGGTTCGTATCCCGACCCGGGTCGAACACTCTGCCGCCTTGAGCTCTTCGTCAACTGACCGGCGCAACATATCGTTTGGATGTAAATCCTCCCGATGTTCCTACTGGTCAGGAAGAAGGCGGACTGCTGTCCATCCTTCGAAGCTGCTTCCATCCGCTTGACTTCGGACGGACGGCCTCTGAAGAGCTCAGTGAACCCGGGTGGTGCCGTACGCAAGGAACGCTTACCCTTTTCCTGCGGCCCCACCGATAGCGCTTCGAAAACCTGATCCACGGATGGATCTAGCCCTAACGAGATCAGCTCAGGCCGGCGAGCCAGTGGCTGTCCCGTTAACGATCGCTTTGCGGGTTCTTACTGCTTAGTGTTCGGAGGGACACCGCACACTTCGGCAGCATACGCTAGCGACCTAGTCCAAGAGGACATATGGCCGAGCGTAAGGAGCTGTGGGCCTCCCGGCATCTTCTGTTGAGCGGTAGCCCGTAGAAGAGCCGCATCGATGGTATCATCGATGACACTCACTTGCTCCTGGTTCAAGTCGACGTGAGGGACGGAGTCCTCTCCGGACGTTGAACCGACCTCCATATCCATATCCTCTAGCAACCGGTCATCAAGAGAGCCGATGACGAAGCTGGACAAAAATCCTAGGTCACCAGTGGGGCGTGACCAGAAGGATTGGATATGTCCTCCATCCAACGGGTAACCGTCACGGACCAGGCCGCATGTTCCTGGTTGAACGGAGGTACGATTGCGAGCACGGGCTAGCAACCCGGCATCGGAGCAATCGCGGCCACCGTACGACGCCACAACACGGACCTGTGGATCCGTGTCGGCCGTAGATTGATCGACCTCAATCTCGTCGACCGCAGTCGTGTCCCTATCCGTACCGTCTCCTGCTGGACCCCGAGAAGGGCTGGACGGTGTCTCACTATCGACTAGAGTCGTAGGAGTACATGACGGTTCGGAATGGACAACAAGAGTCTCAGACGGGCGGTGCGAAGTCTTGGCTCGCACCTAGACTTCGCGGCCTGCGTTTCTTGATCGAAGAAATAGCAGGCGGCTTTCCCAACGCGGCGCTCCCTAGAGGGGACCTCGAACACCGGTGCGCCAGTTTTGCTGCTAGCCGTCGCACCCTGGGACAAGCCCAAAGCATGATTCAGCTGCGCAAAACGTGCGGCAAGTTCTGATTCTGGTATAACCTTCCTACTTGTTAGACTGTAGTAAGACCAGAATTGGAAGTACCCGGATTCACGGTCAGTAGTGCCGTCACGGACCGGGAACGTACTAACAGCTAGCGCTGAAAGACATTCCAGATTTATCCAAGTCAGATATAATTCTGAACAAATATAGATATGATTAAATTAGTGCCAATTAATCATATCATACATAGCTTATAACTACTTATAGAACGATCCCACACAGGTGTTGTCCTCCAGGGGTCGAAATGTTTGAAAATCTCCACCTGTCACATGTGACAGGTAGAATCATTTTCTACCTGTCACATTAAATTACAACCTGAACAAAACCATGTCATTCATTTTTCCATGGTTAAAACTGTAATGATGATGAACTACCTCAGAGGCTGTCAAATCAAGTGATTGCGAAAATATTTTTTTGTCACCCACTGTAAAATATAATGTACATGAATGTACCTTTCTTTGATAAGCTTACGTTTTGTGTTGAACATTGTATTTGTTGAGAACACCAGCCTGAACAATGGAACTTTGACATACATGTGTGGCTAAAGACGAGCAGTGATCGACTATATATATCAAAATAACAAGAACTTGTGATTCAAAATAAATGTTTATTTATTACTGGTACATGTACATGTGCCACTTTCTACAGCAGCTACACTATCATGACTGTAGGCCTACATATACTGTATTCTGTGTTTGACATTAAATTCTGACCTGCAATTTCAAGGAAATCTAAAAACTTAAAATTCAGCAATGACATTGGTCAACTACTTGCCCCCAGCTTGTCTTTGTCTTGTTACAATATGAAAACATAACAGGGCTGCATCTGGAGCCAATTTAGTTTCGGAAAACATATGGGCGCCCAAAACTGTTTTTGTTCAATTTGAAAGGCTTTCTGAAGGAAATACTCGTAGAAAAAGCTTTTGGGAGCCTCAATATCAATCTGATTGCATAGCTGGGTACCAGTATTGAATTTCATGGCTCTTTGCGCAGAAATTCCCTAACGAAAATTGGGCCCTCAATAATGAATTAGGAATGGGATGGGAACCTGCAAAAAATTCCTGGATACAGACTTGCGTAAGCAACAAATCTATCTATACTTGCGGATAAAAATGCACAAATCGTGTTCAGATGAATGTGCAAAATTTCACTTCTCAGAGAAAAATTGTCTCCGATATGTAGCTGAAAATCCCGTTCCCTCTCAGTCAATCATCAGTGTGAGACAGACAGTCATAGTTCAATCAGCTGATCAGCCAGTGCCGGTGTCCGTGGCACAGTCACGGCTGGTCGGCAAGCCGCCCGATTTATTAGTTTCCTCCACATTATTCCGTTTGAGGAAATTATCCATTTCAAAAGTTAAAGAAGTCAATTTTTTTTCAGAGATATGAGTGCTGGTCTCTTCCAGTGCTTCCCGCCACGGACATAAACACAAAAGAAATGATGACGTAGACAACAAGCTAGCAATATCGGGAACCCTCAATTTTCCCAAGATATATAAGCAATAAACGGGCCTTCGAGGGAACCCGACAGTCATGAGATCACATGCTTGGACAACTTACATGTACCTCCCTTGAAGTTCTTCACACAGATATCGTAATAAAGTGGAGAACGAATGTCGGCGAAACATTACGTTTATTTTTTAGTTGAATTTCGGGGTTTTCCTGATTTCTTGAACATCGTAATGATTTAGGGAACTGATAAAACAGTTAGTAGAAGTTTTTTTCTACCTGTCACTTGCGACAGGTAGTTTTTTGTTCTACCTGTCACAAAGAAATATTACCTGTCAGCGACAGGTGGACAGGCGGACTTTTCGACCCCTGTCCTCTCATAGTGTACTACGGACCTCGTGTATACTAATACCCCTCATGGACCCCTCATAACTGTCCATTCGTAAAAATCAAGCGTACAACACCGTAATGCGCACACAATGAATAGTGATTCATTGTATAGGTATCAGTATAGCCCCACTTGTACTGTAATACCTCTGTAGCACCACATGCTGAACTACTATACATGTGCAAACGTATAGTTTGATAATTACGGTACACCATACATACAATCAACTGTATATAGTATTGGAGCGAAAGAATGTTCGGAACGTGAAACATTCTAGACGGTATTTTATTTCCATAGTATGCCATGAAAATACCTCGCATCGTTCTACTAAAATACAGACAACAATGTGCTATTGTTGTGACTATATATATACACCGTTCTTTGAACGTAAACCCAAAGTGCGAATATAATGTACAGAGCTCATCTATTAGAATAGTGTCTACATGTACATGCATTGTCCTGCCAAGGTATGCCCAACTACCTATAGAATATTCGCACAAAGAATTCACAGTAACAAAGAGGTTACGTAACTTCTCTAGCAACGGACTCTATGACCCCAACGCACTACCCCGAGAGAGGGGTGTGCTGCCGGTCAAAATGGATACTTAGTAACATGTCAACAAGAGTCCATTACCAGATCAGTAGCGCACAACGTAACCTATGATCGTAAAGCCAATTCCGAGTCGTGCCATAGCTTGTCGTGCCAGCCTTGTCGTGCCAGACATTTAACACATTTATCACAATGGTATACGATTTACATTTACAACGTATATATTATTCTCAAAGCAGAGCAGAATAATCCCATAGTGAAAGCATAGACCCAATATGCTGTTTACAGAATGGCGAGCGCCAAACTGCGCGATCCCATTACACTGAGGATTTCCACTGTACATGATTTATAAAAATAAATACAATGAAATGCGTTAAGGAATTCGGCATAATGAGAAAGTACATAAATGTAAAAACTCACGGACCAATACGGGAGGCTTGAGAGCACGAGTAAATCCAATGAATGTATATGAATCTCCTTAGTTTGAGGAGCACTGTAATCCACGTGTGGGTTTGATCGTGCTAGAAATCAAACTGGGGAGTTGAGTTTTTGGCGGGAACTTAAGCGGTCAAGGTCGCCAGAGTTGATGGAGACCATAGAGGGGGATGTCCGTTTTTTTTCTGGCAATTTGGTATAAGAGGTTTAGAATCTACCCAACAGTATTGCATAATATTAAATATTATGTACAAGGTAAGTATAAGGTGTCTTGATATGAAAAGACCATACTGATAGGTCTATGTTCATTTGGTTGAAATAGACCATACTGACAGGTCTATGCTTCTATACTGACAGGTTTATGTTTGGGGTGTTTGAAATAGACCATACTGACAGGCCTATGTTTCTATACTGACAGGTCTATGTTTGGGGTGTTTGAAATAGACTATACTGACAGGTCTATGCTTGGGGTGGTTGAAATAGACCACACTGACAGGTCTATAGTTCAGGTGGTTGAAATAGACCATACTAACAGGTCTATAAACATGTTTCAGGTGGTTGAAATAGACCATACTGACAGGTACCGTCTATGTTCATGTTTGGGATAGTTGAAATAAACTATATTAACAGGTCTGTTTGCTTTTGAGTGTGAGGTTTGAGGTGATTTGTCATTAATATATTGAGGAGCAGTTTCACTTCAACATGGCACACCAGGGGGGATTTGTTGTATGAGAAAATGGGGCACATGGGGGTTCGCTTTCATCTGAAGTGAGAGAGTGAGTGAATATGATTTAACGTCGCTTTCAACTATATTTCAGTCATATCACAATGTTGGGTCCTATTCCTTTTCACACCTGGGAACCACACAGGTGGGGTCCTATTCCTTTTTACACCTGGGAATCCCACGGGTGCCTCAGTTAGTCAACTCTTATGACAAGCTGTCTGAGGAGCTGAGGCATATTCTTACCATGACCTGCGGTGTGCACAACGACATCCCAGGTCAATCCCCGGAAGCCACATGGGGCCGCTTTCATATGAAAAGGGCATTAGTCAAAAATAATTGAAATATGCAACATATTTGCGTTACCTTGTGCATCAAAGAACTCCTCCTCTGAACTGGATTCCTGGAGTTGTTCTATACTCTGTGCCTTACCATCTAGGGATTTATTGGATGCAGATGCTGAACAACAGAGAACCAAACAGAATATTTTTTTGAAGAAATAAATTCACAAATTTGTAAGTAACACAAAACCAGATATTATAATAAAGCCATTAATTCTCAATAACTGAATAAGTAGGATGTCTAATATCAAATATAGCTTAATTATTACACATTAATACATAAATTACATCACTATTGATTGGTTTGTTGCCAGTACATTTAATGCAAGGTCATGGTACAGTAGGGAATTTGCTTAATTCGTTACCACCAGATGGTGAGCTCCAGCATTCATGGCATTATGATTGTAAATAAACATGGTGGCAGGTTCGAGTGACAGGTTTGCATACTAATTTTTCTCACCCAATAATAGATTTTGATAAATATCTATCAGCTGATGCTCAGGAAATATATCATGTAAAAACACCCCACAGCATGGTATATCTGAATATCAATCTGTATTATCTGTTAATAGCGGATAAGCATTCAATAGATAGAATACATATAGACACAAAAATTGATGCATATTTATGAATAAACAGAAAATAATTTTAGTTATGCTGCACCTACTGTCTAATGATCTTTTTGACCCCCAGGATCGACGTCTCGTCACACTAATATGACTAGAAGAAAAGGACTCTGGTACTCCCATTATTTCACCAGTCGGACTTCTCGTAATGTGTGATTGTTTCCCATTTTCTCGGGGAAGATTTGCGGTGGGGGTCTCTGACACACTGTCTAATGCACCGAGAGAATTAACAACATTTCCTGAGTTAGAAGTCCTCTGTTCACCATTCTCTGTTATATTATTTCCTTCTCCATCTTCGCTGGCCAATGCCATTTTTTGTGCAAGAGCTCGTTGTGTTTCCAGTTCGAGTTGTCGAATGTCACTGAGCTGGAGTCCATACCATTCGTCCTGCCAGCACCAGGCCTGACGATGGGCACGCAGCATGGTCTTCCTCAAACCTGGCAAATATATAACATTGCTTCTGTTTAACAAATAAAATAGTATTCCAGTTATAAGTGAATCCCTTAAGGTGTGGCATCAAGAATTGTCTCCCTTCAACATCATTAATTCGCTAGCAATGACTTCACACAGTAGCAGAGAATGGGGTGGATCTTGACCATGACCTCAGTTTTGCTATGTTACCTCATGATCTTCCCCTCATATATGGCTAGTATCCAATCACAAAAATTGAAATTTCTATTGAATATGGAAATGAATGAACTGAATATGATATAAATAAAATATGATAACTGAATAAATGAATATGAACTAAATATTGCAAGAGATAGAGATGATACATGAAATGGACAAACAGACAAACAGAAATTGCCATCACACAATATTCCATTTTTTAGTGGGAATATACAAATATTATTCTGTGATATTGTTAATATATAATCATGCTTGCAATTCTATCGATATCAAACTCCATAATAGTTGTTATGGCTACAGCTACATGTAGATTCTTTGATCAGTTTATAATCATAAGACTATTAATAACACAAATGTTTCCACATGATGAAGGTTGGTTCATGACTTTTCAGTTTACATTTATTACTGTGAAATCTGTCCAAACTTTCCAGTTTTGCACTAGAATACAGTATCAGTTCAGACTGAACTCTCCTTAAAACAGCTTTGGTACTGGTATATATGTTTTCTGTCACAGCAGCTGGCATCAGGGAAAATAATCCCAACGATACTGATGGTTTAAAAAAATTTCAACAAAATAGTACACTGGAAACATTTATGTATGTAGACATTCTGCAGTTATCAATATGGCTAATATGAAAATGGATTTTGTGCATGAGCCACGGATCGTCCATTAGCCTTTCTCAAACAGAGAAAGCAAATAGAAAATAATTCATCATGAATAATAATGTCCACATACTATATTTAATTAATTCCAAAGTCATGTTAATATTCCATTGGGGTTAGATATATAATAATCATTATAAAGTCCATCAGTAAGATACATGTGCTCATTAAGAAACAGATAACGAAGATTTCAGTAAACAAATTAATAGTTTTAGGCCTGCCACTGCTGAAAACATCTAGTTAGGTAATGTTTTCAGCAAACAAATTAATAGTTTTAGGCCTGTCACTGCTGAAAACATCTACATGTAGTTAGCAACTGTTAGGTAATGAAGTTTTCAGCAGACAAATTAATAGTTGTAGGCCTGTCACTGCTGAAAACATCTAGTTAGGTGATGAAGTTTTCAGCAGACAAATTAATAGTTTTAGGCCTGTCACCACTGAAACGATTTAGTTAGATGATGAAGTTTTCAGCAAACATTAATAGTTTTAGGCCTGTCACTGCTGAAAAGATCTAATTATGGTTCAAATTCCAAGTCAGTAGCTGAGAACCTTCCATTATTGGTATTCTTATTTTTATTTGGAACAGATTTTTGTAGTAGATTTCCATTTGACACTACTGCACAAATAAAGTGGAAACTTTGGGACACAAGGGGCACATAGTGCACTGCATATAACCTGATCTGGCTGATTGGTCAAAATACATGTACCTGTTGACCATCTTCAAACAGCTTCTCCGGAGGGTTGACATCTCTCAAACTCCCTCATGTGAACATGGTGAAGTAGCTCCATAACCAAATATAGTCACCATCGACCAATCAACATTGTTGGATTTTCAAGAAAAAGGTTTTTGGCTAAATGACTATATGTATGTTATTAATGGGTACCAAGGTTGGATATTGCACTGAGTTTCCTAAATGCGTTAGTATTACTGATGCATTTGGAACTCATTAATTGCCGCTCATTGCTATATTTTTAATCTGTGTTTTTTTTTGGTTGGTTATAAGGATTAGCAAAGACTAAAAAGTTAAATCGGAATTCATGAATGGGGTTAAAACCATGGCACATCTCTTTTATTCGCTCATCTCTCAGCCAATTAGCATTGTCTGTTACCAAACAGAGTTCAGTGGGTTCAGGTTGTCACATCTAAACATGATGCTGTAACATGTGCAAACTACTCATTCACACATTTATAAGACCTACTGGATATATTTTCTATCTCTCCTGTATGCAGATACATGTGCTTCCTGTGTCAAACAAACTTGATGACTGAATGCGCATGCTCGCCACATTGATTAAGACTGAGCTCATGCTCGCCACATTGATTAAGACTGAATGCTCATGCTCGCCACATTGATAAAGACTGAATGCGCATGCTCACCACATAGATTAAGACTGAATGCTCATGCTCGCCACATTGATTAAGACTGAATGCTCATGCTCGCCACATTGATAAAGACTGAATGCGCATGCTCACCACATTGATTAAGACTGAATGCTCATGCTCGCCACATTGATTAAGACTGAATGCTCATGCTCGCCACATTGATAAAGACTGAATGCGCATGCTCGCCACATTGATAAAGACTGAATGTGCATGCTCGCCACATTGATAAAGAATGAATGCGCATGCTCGCCACATTGATAAAGACTGAATGCTCATGCTCACCACATTGATAAAGACTGAATGCGCATGCTCGCCACATTGATTAAGACTGAATGCTCATGCTCGCCACATTGATAAAGACTGAATGCGCATGCTCGCCACATTGATAAAGACTGAATGCGCATGCTCGTCACATTGATAAAGACTGAATGCTCATGCTCGCCACATTGATAAAGACTGAATGCTCATGCTCGCCACATTGATAAAGACTGAATGCGCATGCTCGTTACATTTTTGAGCCCAATGCGGTCAGTATATAATAATAGGTTGTTGAATTCATATCAACACAAGTATCAGGGCCTAAAGATCATATCAGGGCAAGCCCCGCAAAGGCGAGCCCTGATACATGTATGGTCTAGGCTCTGATACGAGCCTTGATATGAATTCAACAACCTATTATTATGTTTATCACCTGTGTACTGTGACATGAGCCCTTATGATAGAAATTTCAAGGAAAAATATTGATGTTTTAATTAAAATTATGTTAGTTTGGAATGTTTAGTTTTAAATTTACTTATGACAGATATTAATTTGGTACAAGTAAACATGTGCATTATGGACTGACGCAGCAGCCATGCTGGAATTTTATAGTTCAAACGATATAAAGCAAATTAATTTGAGAAAATTCAAAACGAAGTAGTAACAGTTGGAGAGGAAAGCCCCTAACACTCCAGTTATCTGAAATTTTGCTCTGTTCAAAGTGAAAATGTGACTACATGTATACCAGAGAGTATACATGTACTTCCCTGGAACATCAGAGATTGGACACTCGGCCAGACGTACATACAATTTTCGGACGAAAGTATCATTTCTATTATATCCAAACTTTCCTACATTTCTTGAGTTTAATATAACTGTAGCATTATAATTTGGAAAGATAACTTTTTACCGAATCATGTCATTACCTCAATCATGTAAAATCTTGTAAAATCGGAGTCAGATGCTGACATTTTCGGGGGGAATAGGTGAACAATCGCCACGTATTGCCGCCATCAATTCGCCTCATCCCCCCTCCCCCCCCCCAGAGCGCGGTAGACTGTTCCCCAAAAAATGTTAAATTTTGGACCTATTGACGGATAACCATGCACCGAAAGCAGTTGTAAAGTGTTAGTCTCAGGCGCTAAATGTATTGGATAATGCTGTTTTCCCCTCCTTTCACTCCTTTCAATCGGAGTGAAGCAAAACCAACATGGCGGCCGTTTCTGTATCATTGGCAGTGGCCCTGATATGCCACTCCCACCTAATTAACCTGGATCGACCATATCATGGACAGTAGCTCTTGATATGGACTGTGCTCACAGTGGCATAACAGGTTCCCAGAAAACATAGTATCACCTCCCATATCACAGTGCATAGGTGATAAGTAGGCATAGTAGGTGATTTTTGAATAAAAGTTTTCCATGTAAAAAATAAACCACAGAGGTCCAAGTCCCGCATCAGTGGCACCAGTTATAGTAGATTATGCAAGTGTAATCTGAGGTAGCACCCATTCTGTGCAGAATGTACATGTGCACAAAATGTAACAGAGAGGTGTTACACCGACAGCTTTGCTCTGACAATGAGAGAATCAATATGGACATGTTGTCGATGCCTCATTCTGCTACAATGTACATGTGCACATGTAAGCCGGTTGTCGATCTCCATTTAGTTTGATTGTAATTAGAGTATCAATGATAACATATCAGAGGACAGGTGCAGGTAAAGGTTAGCTTGGAATGATTCAGGAACAAGCAGTCATGCATGGATAGGTCAATGATTCAGGAACAAGCAGTCATGCATGGATAGGTCAATGATATACAACTACTCATTAGGCTTACTAATAGCTCCTTTTGATCAATAAACAGCAAAAACCAATTACTAAATATACTACCTGTAGATAGATCTAGTTGTACATGCCATACAGATTTGTACACAAGTGTCAATTACAATATGCAGTATATTGAATAATGGATGGGATTATTGAGGATTAAGCGTGATGATATCAACCATGTTATCTCTGCTACATGTAGTATCAGGGTGATCAGACTATCT
>JAVTVY010018764.1:0-77643 GCA_036873755.1 Hanleya hanleyi | reverse complement strand
ACTTGTTTTTCTATTTCATGAAAAATGACAACACAGTTGAGTATATAAAGAACAGTCAAAACTTGGTAATATTTTGAGACAACTACTGACAGCCAGGTGACGAGTAAAAAAAATAGCCACCTGGGACAAAAAGTAATTTTTTACAAACATTTCAACCCCTGACATGCAAGAATTTCTCCTAGCCTCCTCTGGGATCTGACTAATTGGATGTGTCACTTTGAAGAGAGAGAGAGAGTGATTCATTGGCTGTTTGCTCCTACATGTAGCCTCTTTTTGGTTTTGACGGATTGAGTCGATGTTGGGATAAAGAATTTCATTGGCTCTTGTTCATAAGGGAGCGTAGCAAAAATCGGAACGTTCCAATGGAACATTTGCGTCCAGTATTGGATGCAGCCACGTTCCATTTTCAGCTACTGGAACATTCCACATTAGAGGAACGTTCCCCTTGAGCGTTCTTTACAGAGGGAACGTTCCTGCCGAATGATCTTGGTTTAGATACAAGAACGTTAGGGTGCATCAGAACGTTCAGGTGCTTTAGAACGATCGGGTACCTTCATGCTGAACGTTCCTGGTAGGTGGAACATTCTTGCTGAACGTTCCGAGTTACTGGAACGTTCAACAGTTGGCATTCTCTTGTTCCACTGGAACAAAAATCGCGTTCCGATTTTTGCTACGCTCCCTAAGTAGGGATGTTGACTTATTGACTGAATCACTTTCTGAGGAAAAAGAGTCTGATTGACTGTTTCAACCTTTACATTGAGGCAGATTTGGCTTTGTTGCTTTGATAGAATGTGTTAACATATGTCAGAGGTTGGCAGCACATTTATTGGTTCACTTCACCGGACAAGGCTATTGGTTATTCAAACTGGATTGGTAATTGATATACAATAATGATGAATTATTCAAACTTTCCGCATCCATTGGTAGCCTGGATGCCCGTCTTAAATTTGTTTGTTAACCCTGTCGGGACTCCGGTCAGGGGATATACATGTAGTATCGCCATTTGTGTGTTTCACATGTTTTCCATTAGAAATATAATTTGAAAAGTATTGATTCAATTCACTTCAAATATTAAAGGGAAATAGCTCTCAGCATATCGATTCTGATTTCACTATATGTAGGTCTAAGCTCACCATTTCTATAAAATATTACCTATCTTAATGTATTGTGAGCTTTTTCTACTTTATGACACCAAAGGCAGTTACAGAGTTGTCCTCCCAAAAGGATCTGTGAAACTAGAGTTGCCTCCTCTATTTCTGCATAAAATCAAATATATGCAGTTGAACTGTTGCTGTCTATCATGTCTATATTAAGCCATTCTTTTTACAATACAACTATACCCCTTTTTATGAGAACTACATGTATACAGAATTACATATTCCTAATTTACTCCAATATCAAGCAGTAGGCTGTATTTTAGGTTGTAAATAATTTTTGGATTCTTTACTTCACTACAGGTGGACTGTCCTCATATCGCACCAAATACCAAATGGATTACGAGTTTGGAATGGAGTTCGAGCGTCAAGCGCAAAGGGAGCGCGAGGAGCAGCTGCGCCAGGAACAGGAGCTACAAAATAAAACTGATGATGGGGATTTAGTTCCCGCAGATGAGGACGACCTCTCTGCCTTTTCTACATCAAGCACATCGGACATGCTTTTCTAACCTTTGACCTCAGACTGGAGATGTTCATTCATACAACTTCAGATGGATTTTACGTGTATTTTCATGTGCAGTTTTCCAACACAATGTGAGATGTTTTTAATTCAGGATTACAATATAACCACCAGCTTTAAATGAGCTTAGAGAGCTGATTGGCTGCAGCAGTGGGCAACCCTGATTGATTGTCAATGAAAAACCTTGATTGGCTCAAGCATTCAAGAGCCCTGATTGGTTGAATGATTGGGGGGCATACTGATTGGCTGAAACATTAGGAAACCCTGTTATACAGATGCATTATCAGACCCTGATTGAGGGAAGCATTGGGGAGTCCAGAGTGTTTGAAGCGTCAAGTCTTCTTATGGCTTTTGGGTGTACATGTATATAAATATATATCTAATTCATTATTAGGATCAAGCTTCCATATTGTTCCCTCTAATATCTTCTAAAACATAGGACTCATCAATGGAGTGAGAGGACAGTAAAATCATAGATGCTGATTCATGATATAAAGAAAAGACTTTGCTGGACAGGGTTGGTTTATGGCCAACAAACATTGAGGACATTTTGTTCTACAAGAGTACCACCCCCCACCTGACTTTGTTAAGAACACACCGAAGCATGCGTGTCAAATCATACCGGTACTTATTACATACATGCATATTTCAGTTAATGCCCAGCTGTGCAGATGTCATTCAATTGAGCAAGCCAAGCGATGCATTTTGCGGAAGTTGCTTTTCCATCTTCAGTGAAAAGAAATATTTGGAAACATATTATATAGAAATATTCCTTTAAAATTTTCTTGTTTTTTTTTTTTGCGATTACACGAGGAGATTTATCACTGAAAGGATCAGTTAAAGATGTAGTCAGCCTCAAAATCGATGGATTTTGTAAAGTCTCTCCTGTGCGTTTTTTGGTCATGTTGGTAGGGACGATTACTATTATATTTGATGATACTGGGATCGCCATATACAATCAGTTACGTAACGACACTCACGAATCTGACTGCTGAACAGCTGCAGCCATGGGATAACGTCATGGCTCGTGCCTAAGGTTCGGTTATGTCGCATAGCATACGTCGTTAGAATGCATCACACATATGCTTGTTGACACGGCCGTGGAAAAATAAACGGCATGCCATGCCGTTTATTTCTAAAGATCAATTCCTTCTGTTTTCTCATGAATAGTTCATGTAGAAACAAGTTTAGTTGTTTTGTGGTCAAATGTGTTTCATTTTGTACCTGTTGTAGCATATGTCACTTTCGCTGAGTTTGAGAGACATAGATTTCAGCCTAGATTTGAGGTTGATTTACATCTTTAATAGAATATGACTCCGTATTGAAAAAATTCTGTGCGAACTTGAACATGACCTTATTGTACATGTACATGTACATGTAAGTCACTGCATACAAAATAACTCATGTAATGATAATCTCTGAATATTACATTCTTCATTGTTAAATCACTTATTCATCATTTAAACGTTATTCATCTCGCTATAGTCTTTCATCGTTTAAGGAGGAGAATTTCTCCAGACCAGACCTGAATTGTTCTGGTCAGGCGTGGTATTAAACCGTGATCGGTCACTGTGGTAATTAATTAACGATTCATTGAAATATGTAAATAGTTTATTAAAACTTCTTAAATTTTCTTCATCAGTGTCTTTTCAACTCAAAATCATCATCTGACCTGATTGAAATATTTCAATGTAAAATTGAGGGTAACATATTAAAATGTACAAGAACAAACCTGAAACAATGGTGCCAATAATGTAAATATTAAAGCAGATTTATTATTTTATCGCCCCTCATGGTCCTCATCATTCAACTTATTGGACAGCTTGGAATACGCTAAATCATTCTACTGTTTGTCCCAGATAATATATTCACAGATGTTTTCGGCGATATTTCGGAGACGATTTATCGTACAGCATTGAAACTTCACACAGTATATCAACTAAAAAATAGTAATTTTTTCCCCATATTTCATCAAAATCTGTCGGGGGGGAATTGATGAAAATCAACAATACCTACCATGTTATTCTGGGGCTACGATGACGTTGATCTGCTAATGTTATAACATGCAGGCTTGACGTCATGACGTCAAAAAATAACCTACAAATCTCCCATCTAATTCTTGTTTTCGCGATTTGTTGAGAACCACTGGAAGGATTTTCTTGATACTTTGGGAAAAAATTCGTACTTTTTAGTTTATCTCCTGTGTGAAGTTTCAATATCCTCCAATCAACTTTCCCCGAAATATCGCCGAAAACGTCTCGGATATATTATCTGGGACAGACAGTAGATATGGAAATCGGATCATTCTAATAAATTTGATCACCCTCAAAAATCATTACAATTATGAAGAGATAATAGAGTATTTGAGTCATTTAATAAAGGTGTGACATTTAGCCGAGTAAGTTTACTGTCAAAAATTATTTTCTTTGATTCACCACAAAAGTTTCATACACAGAAAATACGCAAATTTTAAACTGTAAATCATGCAGTCGAACATGGCATAAAACAGTATTAATATACATTTGAAATTGGGCTTCTGTTTGTTTTGGCATTTCTCTACACATTTTAGTAATCTGAAATATGACACTGAACAAACCTAATTCAACATTTTCAATATCACCCTTTCTGTGGTGACATTACATCAAAATTTCATTTTGGTTAATGGTTTCATATTTTGGATATACTCAAAAATCTCAACTTGTACATGTATACGAAAATGACAAAAACAGATATTACCAAACTTTAGATGCACATCTACGCCGTTTTTACGTCACTTTTGACTGCGACATTCGAAAGTATGAAACTTGGGTATTTTCTGTTTGAAATATAGCTTTTTGTGCCAACCTGAAAAAATCAACTTTTTGCTTCACAGCAAGAAAATTTTCTCAGGTAGACATAAATGTCACACCTTTGATCACACTGATTTTATGATGAAAGATTTCACTACTTGTGATTGGACAATTAAGAGGGTTGACTAGAATCCTCTTCCATGTAGTACATATATGATGCCGTCAGGTGTTAGCCAGGATTTGAAATCTGCCTGTCCACGTATCACATTTTGCCAAATTTGGACAGTCTACATGTACATCCCTTTTTCTCCTATCTCTCCCATGTTAAATTTTCCAAATTTTTGCCTGTCCAAATTTGAAATTGCTAATGAATGTCCACTGGGCAGGTGGGCAGGTCTCTGACTAACACTATAGATGCTATGTTGTAAGAATGAGGGTATCAAACTGTAATTCTTCTACGATGTCAATGGTTTATTCGGATTGTCATACCTGTATTTTTCACTTTTACATGTATGTTTCCATGTCTTTCATTCCCTCAGTATTATCGAGATAGAATATGATATCTGTGGGTGACTTGCATGTATATATATTTATCATGTCATAACTCTACAAATCTTGATAGAACTTGATTTTTGACTAGTCCACAGGAGAGAAGACTATTGAGTGCTGTTAAGAAGTAGATTTTTTGCTGGAAAAAAAATTGGCTGATCAGTAGACCGAGTGTCCTGTTGGTTCTCTCCTAGTTAGAAGCACTTATGATGACAATAAATCCACGAGTGTAGGACTAAATGATATTAAATCTTTGTATTGTGATGTATTTCTGACATCAGTCTTTTGGTAAACTTAGAATTCGACTAGATTTGATCAAACCTGGGAATGGGACCAAACCTTTATTTCACTTTCACTCAATTATCTTCCTGTATTTTTAATGCAGACTATCTTTTATGTATATTCCCTTGAGAATGGAAACAAGAAATTTATATGCTAGGTGTATCTCTTCTATATTTTTGTTTACACTTGAAAAGGCTTGCTCAGCTACATTCATTTTGACACGAAAGATCCGTTTTGCCACTTTTCTTCAGCTCTGGTCAACACTTCTGGGCCAAGGTAGTGCCTAAATGCTCTTTGCTCGGTTCCTGCTGTAATTTAAGTGCATGCGATTTTGTTCTGCTGATACATTCCAATGCAAGAAAATACACAAAAATGCCAGATATATTTTTTATTTTGCATGATTCATTTTGTACTGTTTTGATACTTGTTCAGGTGAAAGAGAACTGTGTATAAATTCTACCTGAACATGATGAACATCATAAACGTCATAAGTGTTTATGGTGAGATTTGCATAGATTGCTTCCCAACGAAGCCAACTTGGTTCAACATAACATTAACCTACTCTGTTACACATAGCATAAGCTACTCTGTCCAACATAACATTGACCTACTCTGTTCAACATAACATTAACTTAGTCTGTTCAACATAATTAACTTACTCTGTTCAACATAACATAAACCTACTCTGTTCAACATAACATTAACCTACTCTGTTCAACATAACATTAACCTACTCTGTTACATATAGCATTTAGCTACTCTGTTCAACATAACAGTAACCTACTCTGTTCAACATAACATTAACCTACTCAGTTCAACATAACATTAACCTATTTTGTTCAACATAACATTAACCTACTCTGTTACATATAGCATTTAGCTACTCTGTTCAACATAACAGTAACCTACTCTGTTCAACATAACATTAACCTACTCAGTTCAACATAACATTAACCTATTTTGTTCAACATAACATTAACCTACTCTGTTCAACATAACATTAACCTACTCCGTTCAACATAACATTAACCTACTCGGTTCAACATAACATTAACATACTCCATTCAACATAATAACATACTCTGCTCAACATAAAATAACATGGAAAAAGTACATTTTCTGCTTTTATCACTAATAATTTTATTTCTGACCAAGTGTTTTAAGTTGGTACATGTACATGCGATGATTAACGCTTTGCCATGATAATGTAATACCATTACTATGGTAAACCACACGTCTCATTTCTTAGGATCATCCATATGTACTCCTGTTAACATGGTTGAACTGTTTAGTTTCACTTTCACTTCATATTTTTTGTCAGAAATATCGTATTGGTGCATTCTATATAAAAAAATCTATTGATCTATAAATCTACTATGCTTTAATAATGATGTATACATCCTGCACATTGAACAAGATCTTTTTCATTGATACTTCATTTTACTTCTTTCTCCAAAAACATAATGTAAATTCAGTTTACTCGTCTTTTCTCCAACAATGGAAACATTTTTTTTCTTCTTTTTTTTCATGTCTGTGAAACGGGAGTTACATGTAACTTCAAAAAGCAAGCTTCACCAGTCTGTAATGCAAATTAATCGTTCTGAGGGAGATCACTACAATTTGAATGAAAGTTGGACGTTGAGAACACCAGAGATCATGTATACCAAGGGAGATAATCATGTGCAAACTAAGGGATATCACCCACTGTATCATAGTAGGAAATTTGGTGGTATGTGTGTATTGTATTGATGGTTTCAGGCCTTGTATAACCAGCTAATGTATAGAATATCAGTATGTATATATAGAGACTACATGTATATTATCATGTGTATGTGTGGAGTAGTCCTACTGGTGTAAACTGCTTGATTTTAACAGTAAGATGTCTATTGTATATGTGTAGATGGCTGGCTGGCTATATTGTATCATGAACAACTCTTGTAAGTTATTGTCTTCTATAGAAACCAGTTGTAACTAGATTGAGAGTCGATTGAGGTGTAAATTGTTTTAAAGACCAGCCTTTAAAGTATGTTTATCGCTCTTATTATAGTTACACATCACCTATTGTCATTTTATGTACATTTATCTATCTATATATATAGTAGATACAGAGGATGTAACAACTGTAGAATGCCCTAGGGTATATTATCAAGGGTTCAAATTTTAGCAAATTTTGTACAAAATACCGGTATTAGTATCTATTCTGATTCGACATGTATAAGTTCTTAGAGTTGGCTGGAAGAATTTTGCGTACTATTTGTATATATTTGATGCTGTTTTCCTGAAACGGTCTGATACAATATTAAGTTGGCCTTTATTCAGCTTGACGTAATCTGTATATATAGAGTTATTGAGTTGCTTTGGAGAAGTAAAACATCAGATGGAATTACTGTAGAGAGGACGCAGAAATTTGAATATTATCATATTTGTGTTATACATGTATACTATTATGTAGACTGTTAAATATACTCCATGGCACTTTATTCAGTAAAGATTTAATTTAAATTTAAACTTTTAATGTCCCCTCGCTGCAGGCATAGCGAGCGGTGTTAAAACTAGGTTAATAATTGAGGCAAATATAAGGAAAGTGAAGTACGTGTGGTTTTAGATATTGAGGAATATAGCCTTTTATTTCAGTAATCAAAGTATTTGAACTCATCATATTCATTTATCTAAATATATCAGATATTGAAAAAATCCTCATGGACAGCTGAAGTTCATTCCACTTTCAAATATATCCTGAATTTCAATTTTAGTGAATTTAAACATGAAGTTACTTGTATAAATCTATGAAATACGATTTCTGACATGTATTCGCAAAAGATTTCGCTTCAAAATTAAAACTATTATAAATATTTTACTTTCGAATACCAACTCCAGTGTTTTAGTAACAAGAGTTGTCTCACCTTATTTATAATTGGAATGCTGTTGTAAATCTAAGTAACGTGTATGCATTCAAAATGTTAATTAAATTTAATTGTGATTTATCTCAACTTTAAGGCATTCCAAGAACCAAAACAGTGTAAGCATATTTTTTATCCTACATTTGTAGGAAAACAACTTCCCCTTAATTGATAAAATGCTGCTTTAGGCAAAGGGGGCCACACTACTGAAAGTTACTGTGTCAAATCCTACGAGTTATGCGTTTCAAGTTATTTATCAGTTGTATTGCATAGAGCTTTGCTATGATGATTTTGAAGGGTTTGACTGGCACCCAACAGGCTTCACACTGCTTGTGGGACTTCGATGCACAACTATTGAACTGCCAGTTGAATGATTGAAAGTTTACATATCGTGTTTCATACTACAGGTAAACTTGGAATGGTCTGCTTTAAAGGGTTTTATTCAGTAACTATTTTCCGATGATTTAATTTCGGAATTAAAATACTTCTTCCAAATATAAAATTTGTGTTTCTATTATTTGTTTATATCTGTGGGCTTGGGCGGCATTTTGGTAAACAATACACTTACGGTAAGTTCCCTAAGTATTCGCGACCCTAAGTAAATTCGAAAACGGACATTTTTCGCCAAGTCACGTGACGCTGTTCCCTAAGTAATCGAAAACGGCCCATTCACGAAAAACCGCGGTCCTAACTATTCGAAAATCCCCCATTTATCGTGGTCGCGTGATTGATAATATTATGTAGTTGTGCGATCGAAAAACTTCCAGATCAACGAGTTTCCTTAGAATTAGTATTTGATAAACCTTGCAAACTTTTTGAGCATTTTGAACATAGCCAATTGTAACAACTAAGTTGATTTTCATTATGTCTCAAACGAAATGTATCCAATGTTTAAACCGCGATTTCTCATAGTCATTAAATTGGGAATATTGCCGGTTTACGGGGACATGCGATATTAAACATTGCCGATTGAAGAGAGCATACATTCGATATTATACTGAAAATATCAAAATGAAGAACTGGAAGTTACGTTTCATTCGGTCTTCAAAAAATATAATGCTGAAGTTTGACCGGACATTTGAACCACGGATTTTCTTAGTCGCGGGGTAGAAATTTACGATCAACCCCAACACCAAGTTGCATTAATTTTGGCGACTGTATGCCATGTGCGCCTCACCCTAAAACCAGAAACGCGCCTGTTTGGGTCCGACTTCGGATTTTTTTTTTCGAAGACACGAATGTTGAGATTCCCAGCTATGATACTGAAAACATATTTTGTGCTGTTCAGACAAAAATAATTTAGAAGCGTATCATTTCCAACGAACGCGGCGATTCAGAATATTTTACGGCCGTGGAATTCGCGGTGATGCATATACCGAAAGAAGTTTGCGCTCTTGTATTCAACTTTTCAGGAGCAAGCAATAGTACAGATTTATTCTCTTCAATCACCCATGGATAAAATAGAAACGAGGATAATATTCAGAGAATTATCATGAAAGGAAAGCTGTGACGTGCATGCGGGATTAACCGTGACATATGGCTGCATCGGAATCTTCATAGCCGTAAAAAGCGTGGAACAGCGTCATTGTGCACGGTGTCATTATTTCATTGTTCGCATGGGTCCTTAAAAGTTTGTAACAGTGCATAATTTTTATATTGAAAATTAAAGGCCATGAAAGTCCTTGAAAATTAGAATTTTTGAGTGAGTTTTTTTACACTATTAGTGAAGATATTACGGTATTTCTGACTTGATTATTGACACAAAAGTTGAATGTCGGAAGAGACGTTTACGTAAGATAGCTGAGATCAGGGCTGTTAGGGATTTTTTGGTTCACATTCTTCCAATAGCACCATATGTTGCCCATACCATACTATTTCGATTTTTGACGGGCGCCAAGACGGGCGCCCCATAGGGCCGCCATATTGGCGAAATTCAATATGGTCGCCACCCGGGTTAGAGGTCAATCGTAGTTAAATAGCTAAAAGGGCTAGAAATATGAATAATAACACTTTTTAGCTCATCTGGGCCGAAGGCCCGATGGGCTTATGTCATGGCCTGACTGTCCGTCGTCCGTCGTCCGTTGTGCGTCATCCGTTGTGCGTCAACATCTTCTTCTCTGAAACCGCTTGACCGATTAAGCTGAAACTTGGCATGCATGTTCCCCCCAATGAGTACACCAGAATTTGTTCATGCCGTGTCGATACGATTTTAAATATGGCCGCCATGGCGGCCATCTTGAATTTGCCATTGAAACATTGTTATCGCGATTTCTCAGGAACTACTGCATAGATCTTTCTCAAATTTGGTACACAGGTTCCCCTTGGGGTCTAGTTGTGCAAGATACCTGTTGTGATCTGATTCACAAATCCAATATGGCCACCAGGCGGCCATCTTGGATTTCCCCATGAAACATTGTTATTGCAATTTCTCAGGAACTACTTTGTGGATCTTCCTCAAATTTGGTACACAGGTTCCCCTTGGGGTCTAGTTGTGCAAGATACCTTTTCTGCTCTGATTCGAACATCCAATATGGCCACCAGGCAGCCATCTTGGATTTCCCTATGAAACTTCGTTATCGTGATTTATCAGGAAGTACTGCATGGATCTTTCTCAAATTTGATACACAGGTTCCCCTTAGTGTCTAGTTGTGCAAGATACTTTTGTGGTCTGATTCAGAAATCCAATATGGCCACCAGGCGGCCATCTTGGATTTCGAGATGAAACATTGTTATCTCGATTTCTCAGGAAGTACTGCATGGATCTTTCTCAAATTTGGTACAGAGGTTCCCCTTGGGGTCTAGTTGTGCAAGATACAATTTGTGGTCTGATGGAAAAATCCAATATGGCCACCAGGTGGCCATCTTGAATTTGCCAGTGAAATCTTGTCATCATTATTTTTCGTTAACTACTGCATGGATCTTTCTCAAATTTGGTACACAGGTTCCTCTTGGGGGTCTAGTTGTGCAAGATACCTTTTCTGCTCTGATTCGAACATCCAATATGGCCACCAGGCGGCCATCTTGGATTTCCCTATGAAACTTCGTTATCGTGATTTATCAGGAAGAACCGCATGGATCTTTCTCAAATTTGATACACAGGTTCCCCTTGGGGTCTAGTTGCGCAAGATACAATTTGCGGTCTGATTGAAAAATCCAATATGACCACCAGGCGGCCATCTTGGATTTCCAGATGAAACATTATCGCGATTTCTCAGGAACTACTGCATGGATCGTTCTCAAATTTGGTACAGAGGTTCCCCTTGGGGTCTAGTTGCGCAAGATGCAATTTGTAGTCTGATTGAAAAATCCAATATGGCCACCAGGCGGCCATCTTGGATTTCCAGATGAAACATTGTTATCGTGATTTCTCAGGAACTACTGCATGGATCTTTCTCAAATTTGGTACAGAGGTTGCCCTTGGGGTCTAGCTGTGCAGGATACCATACATGGTCTGATTGAAAAATCCAATATGGCCACCAGGTGGCCATCTTGAATTTCCCCGTGAAATTTTGTTATCGTAAATTCTTAGGATATTACTGCATGGATGTTGATACACAGGTTCCCCTTGTGGTCCAGTTGTGCAAGATACCTTTTTTTGGTTCATTTCGAAAATCCAATATTGCCGCATCTTGAATTTCCCATGAAACTTTATCATAAAATCTCAGGAAATAACTGCATGGATCATTTTATAGTGTTCAGGGGGGACAACACAAGTTAGAAACTCATCTATTGCAGTTCTTTAGTAAAAATTTCTCACAGCTACTTTCTCCAGTTACAGACAGATGACCTACAGTGCCGTGGCACTATCTTTTACATCTTCGCAGACAGATGGGGGTATGTCTTGGTTAGGCCATACCTCACCAGAGATTACTTTCATTGGAAAAATGTCCTGTTACATCTCATTGCCATCGTAACAACCCAGTCGCACATATTTCGTACTCGACATGTCTCCCCCTGGTGCATATACCCACAAAATATTGGAATCGTAGGTTAAAAACTGTCCAATGTACTGTCCGGACACGAAGTGGACAGACGGACGAACGACTGCAATCACATAATAAAAATTGGTTCTGGTTATTGCTTATAAGTTATACAGCTTACTGACAATCACACATTATATTTTGGTATAATTGCCTTTATTCCATAACCTCCAATTACAATCATGAATTTGCAGCTTGACCTCCTGTGAAATCGACTATGTTGCCATTTTGTTCAGGGGAGACAACGCAAGTTAGAAACTCATCTATTGCAGTTCTTCAGTAAAAATTTCTCGCAGCCACTTTCTCCAGTTATAGCCAGATGAGCGCTATAGTGCCGTGGCACTATCTTTAGTGGTTTTGGGGGCCGGGGAATCAGACTGTGATCTTATTTCAACGATTTGAGGTCAATGTTACCCTTCAAGGTCACCCTAAAGGTCATTTTGGGGACAAATTCGCCATAATCAGTGGTTTTTGGGCAAGATATATAAACTGCCTCATTCTATTGGTTTCCGGGGTTGAGTAACCCGAATCTGGCCTTATTTTGGCGATTCGGGGCAATATTTCATTTGAGAGTCGCGATAGAGGTCATCCGAACCAGAGGTCAATTGTAGGTAAAACACCAAAAGAATCACAAATAATACCATAGGGGTTTGTGGCATTCGGAGAATTCGATTTTGATCTTATTTTGAAGATTTGAGGTCACCCCATTTTGGGGTCAACGGTCAAAGCTCAACAGTTACCACTAAGAACAATCGAACGAAGATTATTCAGGAACAAATTTTATTAAAATACTTCGGAGATGACATCTGCTGGCAAAATGCTATAACTATGCCGCTACGCTGCTATGTGTATTTAAATGTTCGAAATGCAATACAAAGACCGCTTTAGCAACAATATACCAATGATTATTAGTACCTATACCTTCTGGCTTGCGCTCTCAAGAAACTGTGAAGTCGCGTCGCACCCAGTAAGGCTGTGGAAGAGGGGTAGTGCCAATGATTTTGACGGACAGAGATCGGAGCAAATGGTATGGACTGGAATGTCACAATATTTTTCCCCAGCACCGAAGCATGCGCTAGATGCAGGAAGATCCTGGTGTCCGCCTCGGAATGGTTGCACGTTTGAAGTATTGTGAAGTCGCACCGCCTGTTGAAGAACACGGACTCAAAACGGGTACACAGGAGGAGCTTTCCGCAAAGTCAGTCTTGGAGATCTGTGTCTGATGAATGAGAACGGCTCCTTTTTGTTTTCATTTTTTAAGAAGCCGCTGATCCATTCATACTTCGGGATTTTAAGGGCCGGAAAAATTATTATGGCATTTCAGTCCAAACCATCTGTTCCGATCTTGGTTCGTCAAAGTCCTTGGCACTACCCCTTTTTCACAGCTTAACGGGGCGCAAGACGACTTCACAGTTTCTTGGATGTGACAAAAAGACCGCCTGGGTAGCCTGTACAAGCATATCGGACCTCACCGACACACTAGTTGCTCTCACGCACGATCCTGACACTCTCGAGTCCGTGCATATGGAGCTTATAGAACGCTTCATCGTACTAATGTACAGCAAGGGATGTGGTGCAGCCGGTGTCAATGAGGCCAAGCATCACCTCTTCACCACTGCAACCAGATCGCTGGAAAACATCCCACCTCCCAAGCCGCGCTGTTGCAGCATGTGAAGCGAGCACTACTGCAAGCGAGTTTCTACTGGAGTCAGGTCACTTCACTCCAGCAGGAAATCCCTGACTTCAGTGAGTGGAGCTGGCACAAAGATTGCACCAGTACATGGCAACCGCTATGGACCACTCTCAGCGACACTTCTATGGCATATGCCATTCTCATGCACTGCGGCTGACTCAAGGCATGCATGGGAAGGTACAAATGCAACTGTGCCGATGTCCGATACACGACCCTCTGCAAATGCGAAGGCGGGTGCGTTCGGGGATGACAAAGTATTACTTATTGCTGGCATCATAGAGCGCAAGCCAGAAGGCATAGGTAGTAAAAGTAATCATTGGTATAGTGTTGCTAAAGCGATTTTTGTGTTGTATTTTGAACATTTAAATGCACATAGCGGCATAGTTATAGCATTTTGTCAGCAGATGTCCTCTCCGAAGTATTTTAATAACATTCCTGAATAATCTTGTTTCGATTGCTTTTAGTAGCAACTGTTGATCTTTCACCTTTAATTCCCAAATGAGGTGACCATGACCTCAAATCGTCAAAATTAGGTCAGAATCTAATTCTCCGAGGCCACAAAGCCCTATGGTATTATTTGTGATTCGAGCCCTTTTGGTGTTTCCTATAATTGACCTCTGGTTGATCTCTGGTTCGGGTGACCTCTATCGTGAACCCCACATGCAATATTGCTTCAAATCGTCAAAATAAGGCCAGATTCGGGTTACTCAACCCCGAAAATCGATAAAATGAGGTAGTTTGTATATCTCAACTAAAAACCACTAAAAATGACGAATTTGACCCCAAAATGACCTTTAGGGTGATCTTGACCTCAAATCGTTGAAATAAGATCAGAATCAGATTCCCCGATACCGAAAACCACTAAAAAGTTGCATTATTCATGATTGTAGTCCTTTTGTATTTTTAAATCTAACCCGACTGGCGGCCATATTAAATTTCGCCAATATGGCGGCCCCAGGGGGCGACTACCCTGGCGCCCGTCAAAAATCGAAAAGGTATTGTATGGGCGACATGTGGGTCAAATTTTGTGCTTTTGGAAGAATCTGAACCAAACAGTCCCTTTTATGCCCTAACATCCCGGACTAATAGGTTTGATAGCAACTGAAGCGGAGGTCGGAATAGTGGGTTGAGATTAAAAGTTAAAAAAATAAAAAGATGGAATAAACTAATAGGTTTTCTGTCTACTTATTCTCTAAATTATACTGTCTGAAATGTGAATTAATTTTGCTGAACCCATGAGGTAATATTAGATAAAAACATGGTTGTACATTTGGCTGTTTCGTCATCATCCTCTATCGATCTGTCTTTCGTCAGAAATATTCCAGAATACATTTACATCTGAAACAGATTGAACCAATTTTTTTCATTTTTTTTTTTTTCATGAGAGTCTTGATCTCACTGTTACGAAGGCATAATATATTGAGGTTGTGTTGGCTGAATATATTATGAAGCGGGAACCGTGTACAAGCGAAAGTTTGGCCCACGTGCCATGGTATGCAAGTATTGATCACGTGATGTTATTGCAACTCCGTATGGCGGGAAAATGTACAACCAACACGTGGCATGTTGAAACTTTCATTCTTCCATGTCAACAGACCCCACCTCATTTGTTAATAAAGGATCGAAGCGATACAGTGAATTGTTAGAATGGGCAAGCAATTCATGTCTTTCGTTTAGCCGCTATTCATGGCGGGATGAGCTGGGAAGATTGTATATCCACAGGCCCCAGTGTCTGGACAGTAGAATTTAAATTCAGTATAATTTAAATAATTTAATTTTTTTTAAGTCATCCTATAATACAGAGAGGAAAAGGTATTGCACGCGCCATATTGGATTTGCCCGCCAAATACGAAAAAACAAAGTAAAGTTTTCACATTAAAAACTGTTTAACTGACTGTGTTACTGGTGTCCACTCAATTTTGAAACCTTTGTTATGTCATCTAACCCTACGGGAAATCTCAGATGGCCGTTTTATTGGTATAAATCCATCTCTGAAAACAGTAAACTTACGGCTTCTGTGAGCCGCTCTCTGCCTCCACTGGGACGTAAATTGCTGTCTACGTCATCGCTTTCGGCATTCTCAAAGAGAGCCGTGTCTACCGCAAGACGGTACATCTTCCGAAAATTTATGACCTCTCCCAGGTTCTTAGCGTGACATGTACTTGATCAGGGCAAGGCAGTTGCAGCATTTCTGTTCTTCATTCACTACATAGTACTGTTCACACGCCCTATGATTCTGATCGCAAGCTCCGTACCTCTGGTAAATTTAAAAATACAATTGAGCTGTCTCCTTATTCCTACGAAGTAGGCTACAGATCGCAAATTGTCCGGTAATGAGTGAGTCAGTCAGGCAGTCCATCCGAATCCTTTCGTCGGCAAAATAAGGAGAACCGTTGACATTAGAACCTTGATTTTTGGCATGAACGAGCATTAGGGCATTGTTACCAGCAAGTTCTGATCTGAAATAATTCTGATTAAAATTAGATTTATAATTAACACTTCAGTATATTGTTATAGATCATACGGAGAAAAGTCCGATCATTTAAGCGAGGGAAACATGACACCATGGAATTTGGGAACAGCCCTGGCATGCCTGGTGCTCTCTCGCTGTTGGATTCAACCGCAGATCTGAGGACAGCGACCTCAACACAGCTGAGCGAACTATTTATAGACGTTTAACTCCGAGTCTATTCAACTGCTTGATGTACTACTGATATTTTATTTCACGTATGAGCACATGAAATACAAACGAGTCAATGAATTATAACAATATTGAACAATAATATGTTATAGTGTGGCAGTGGGTGAGGTGGATAAGAGATGTCGACGCTCTTCCAACATCTCGTACAAAAACTGTCCAACGAGTGGTGCAATCGCACTCGGGCAATCGAGTATCAACAAAAATTGCGCTAGTTCTGTCATGAAGGTCGTTTCGGGGTGTGCCTGTATCAGTTTCTCCAATAAGAGGCTTCGGTGACGTTTTAGTTTAGGGCATTTCATGATAAAATGAAATTCATCTTCCGCTGATATGTTACATAATCTACAGATTCTGTCGCTTCTGTCTATATAGTTATTTTTATTTCTATATCGACCAGTCTCAATTTCCAAACGATGTGCATAAATTCTCAATTTGCACACTGCCTGTCTATAATGCGAGTTGTTCAGCATAAGCAGATAATCAGCCATTCTATAATCACTAGCACCCTTTAAGTGTTTGTAGTATAACAGTTTTTCTGATGTTTTTAACTTTTCATTGAAGTATGTAACATAATTTCTTTTAAATTGTTCCTTTACGTCCTGAAAGTATTTTTTACTGGAGGTTAGAGATATTACAGATATCGCTTTTGTTTAAGACATTATAGGCATAGTTATGCCAACCAATGTTTATATCGTATAATGATTTACTACATTGAAATGCGTCGTGTAAAAGGGGTCTGTCTGCTGGTATGTTATCTAAATAATGAGCATACTTTACGACAATGTCGTTTATATCTACTATAATGGGGAAGCGACCTAATTCTGCTTTACATGCGATGTTGACAGAGTTTTTACTAACTTGCAAGTTCATTTTGCAAAACTTGTTATGTAGTCGTTCAAATGGTTCTGTTTCACAAACTTCCGTAAATGAGTTTATGTCACGATTTTTTAGATTTCCGTAGAGTTCCGAACTCCATATTTCTGAATTGTATAGTGCAATAGGTTTAATCAGTGTTTCGAAAAGTTGGTTATATATATTTGGTGGTGGATTGGTTCCAGATAGTGCTCTATGTATTTTGAACAAAGCCTTACTAGCTTTCTGCTGAAGGTCTTCTTTGGCGATGTACCAGGGCCGGATCACTAAATGACCAGAACATTCACCAATATACTTTCATTTTTTGTGGCACGAACACATCCCCAGAATATAATCTTGCTCAATCTCACAAAAGGCATGTTATAAAGAGAACCTGTGGCTGTTATGGAAGGTTGTACATGTACCATATTATGATGAAACGTACCGTAGGGGAGGGTCACATCATATCTCAATGAAAATACGATCGAGTCCTAATGCCTACTCTACTTCGTAGGTCCTGTGACGTTAGTCACACTGCTCATGTCTGACATGTACAAATCAAAAACATCAGCGAAAAGCACTAACTCATCTACGACTCAGTACCCAGTAATGTTCCGGTTAGTGATAGGATATGCCAACAATGTAATATGGATGAAGTGGAAGATGAAGAACATTTCATTCTCCGCTGTCCTCTATATGCACATCTCCGCCAGTCTCTACAACTACATCTTAATATTCTCAGTTGGGATTATTCTGTTTTTGATCTATGCATGAATCCTCCTATTATGTTAGCTAAGAGGGTGTGCACTTTTGTTTACAATTGTTTTGTGACCAGGCAGAACAATTTGTCACAACATGTCTTTCTGTCATAACATACCACATGTGGCGTTGTATAGTATGTTGATTTATCCAGTAAAATCTAGTCTATAATATGATATGAAATATATATATATATTCTTTTATGCTTCTTTCAACTACATATTATTGGTATATCCCCTTGTGTAATTCATGTATCTGTAAGTGTTGTATACGGCCTCTATGTGGGCGTTTTATACAATAAATTGAATTGAAATTGATTTGAATATGATATGTACTTTTGTTGCTATCATTATGCAAGTTTTGTTGTTAAAAAAATAAAACTGAACGTTGAACTTTATGGCCTACTCGTTTGAAGCAGCAGACATAAAGTTAGTTGACCTAGATTCTGCATTGAAGATCAACCATTGAAACGCGGAAAACAACGAATTACGTCAATTATACCGTACTTTCGCCTGCATGTTGTCTGATCGCACTATTCTTGTTTATCTGATGATGCTAAACAATGATCTTGTGATCTTCAGGTTAAGTCATAAATTTTCTGAAGATGTACCATTTTGCGTGTCTACCCGCGAGCGAGTGATGTCATGCTGCCTCGCGTTGAAATTGGAGATTCAAAAATGTCACCAGTTTTCCCGCGGGTAGACACGGCTCTCTTTGAGAATGCCGAAAGCGATGACGTAGACAGCAATTTACGTCCCAGTGGAGGCAGAGAGCGGCTGACAGAAGCCGTAAGTTTACTGTTTTCAGAGATGGATTTATACCAATAAAACGGCGATCTGAGATTTCCCGTAGGGTTAGATGGCATAACAAAGGTTTCAAAATTGAGTGGACACCAGTAACACGGTCAGTTAAACAGTTTTTAATGTGAAAACTTTACTTTGTTTTTTCGTATTTGGCGGGCAAATCCAATATGGCGCGTGCAATACCTTTTCCTCTCTGTATTATAGGATGACTTAAAAAAAATTAAATTCTACTGTCCAGACACTGGGGCCTGTGTGTATATCGTCTCAGACGAGTTGGCCCTGATATAGAGCGTGAGCTACTAGGGCTTACCTTGCCCCCCCCAACCCCACTACAGACCGAAACTATGTTTTTTATGTGCTTTAGGACATGTCAAATAAGAAACAATTTGTTAACAGTCGATAAACTGGGACTCACTACCCTTTTAACCACTTTGAAATTACTCCTGTGTTAATAAGTACGATTTTTGTGACAATAGGGGGTAGGGTTACAAGAATAGTCTTATCTTCCATAATTATTATCCAATCTTTATAATGTTGGCCACATATTATTCAGCATTGATTGCTGCATCAGATATTTACAAGATAATCTCACTATTTGTTGGGTATGACGTCACACAGGGACCATACATACAAAAGTAGGAGTAGTAGCGAAAGCGGGCGTTTTGGGGTGCGTGAGGGTGTGCTTGAGGGACCATTCTTGGTTCGAATGCGTCGTGTGAGGTGTCAAAGTGAAGCCCACGGTCTGTAGACCACGGCTTGAGGGATCTCCACATGATCTGTGACCTCATTGGTGACGTCATCAGTAGGAGTAGTAGACAAAGTAGGCATTTTGAGGGTTTGAAAGAAGGTTTTTGGGGTAGAGATGGACCATCCGTGGTCTAAATGGACCGTGTGGGGTGTCATCTTGTAACTCTCTACATGTAGATGACGAATGGTATGGTTTTTGTTGGAAGTCGCATCGTGCTACTCATGCGCAGTTGAGCAGTAGCAACAAAAGATGTCATTTTGGGCGTGGGCAATGACATGTTTCGGCAATCAAGGGACCCATGTTTGGTCCAAACGGACAGGTTGGGGTATCCTAGTGAAGCTTTCGTGGGATAGTCAGATAGGCGTGTTTTCATTGGAATTCAGGCCAATCTGCGCATGCGCAGTTGGGATATAGTAAGTAAAGTGGTCATTCTGGAGGTGCGCAGGGGTATATCTGAGAGATTGATGTCCTATATCTCATCCAAAGATGGAGTGTAGAGTGTCATCTTGAAGCTCACATAGCCATTTCAGGGGTGAGTAGTGGTGTGAGAGACTGAGGGACCATTCTTGGGACGTGTGGGGTATCATATCGAAGCTTTCGCGGAACAGCGTCCGACTGGTCCGGTGTGTCATAGAAGTAGGGGATATGGCTAGCATGCGCAGACAGCAAATAATGGAAAAGGGGGCACTTGAATGGGATTTTAGGTTCTAGGTGGACCATTCGTGGTCCGAATGGTTTGTGTGGGATTTCGTAGTGAAGGGCTCGTGGGGTAGCGTCGGATTGGACTGGTATCATCGAATGCATCCTGGTGTACCATATGCACTACGGGCTATAGTGTACAGGGCGTACCACAGTTACGTGCGCATGCCTGCGTTGACATCAATTTCTGTCTCCAAGACCTCCAAGCTCTGACTCCAAGAGCTCCGAGCTCCAAGTTCTCAACCGACCCATCCCACAGCTCCGAGCTCTGTAGTTTCTCAAATGGCGGCTTCTGATTGGATAAGAGCTCAATACTTCAGTCAGACTGCACATTTGCAGAACGATGATACTAGGCTACACACCAGTCCAATCCGACGCTACCCTACGAGCCCTTCACCACGAAACCCCATACGACCCATTCAGACCACGGATGGTTCACCTCAAGGCTAAAATTCCATTCCAGTGCCCCTTTTCCACTATTTGCTGTCTGCGCATGCTAGCCATATCCCCTACTTCTATGACACACCGGACCAGTCGGACACTGTTCCACGAAAGCTTCGATATGATACCCCACACGTCCCATTCGGACCAAGAATGGTCCCTCAGTCACACAAACACACCACTACGCACCCCTAAAATGGCCGCTTTCGTTACCACTCGTACTGATGACGACACAGATGACATGGAAATCCCTCAAGTCGTGATCTACACCACGAGAGCTTCACGATGACACCCTATACTCCATCTTTGGATGAGTTATAGGACCGCAATCTCTCAGATATACCCCTGCGCACCTCCAGAATGACCACTTTACTTACTACACGCCAACTGCGCATGCGCAGATCGGCCTGAATTCCAATGAAAAACAAACCTGTCTGACTATCCCACGAAAGCTTCACTAGGATACCCCAACATGTCCGTTTGGACCAAACATGGGTCCCTTGATTGCCGAAACATGTCATTGCCCACGCCCAAAATGACATCTTTTGTTGCTACTGCTCCACTGCGCATGAGTAGCACGATGCGACTTCCAACAAAAACCATACTATTCGTCATCTACGTGCAGAGAGTTACAAGATGACACCCCACACGGTCCATTTAGACCACGGATGGTCCATCTCTACCCCAAAAACCTTCCTTCGTACCCGCAAAATGCCTACTTTGTCTACTACTCCTACTGATGACGTCACCAATGACGTCACAGATCATGTGGAGATCCCTCAACCCGTGGTCTACATACCGAGGGCTTCACTTTGACACCTCACACGACGCATTCGAAACAAGAATGGTCCCTCAATCGCTCAAGCACACCCTCACGCACCCCAAAACGCCCGCTTTCGCTACTACTCCTACTTTTGTATGTATGGTCCCTGTGTGACGTCATACCCAACAAATAGTGGTATTATCTTGTAAATATTCGATGCAGCAATCAATGCTGAATAATATGTGGCCAACATTATAAAGATTGGATAATAATTATGGAAGATAAGACTATTCTTGTAACCCTACCCCCTATTGTCACAAAAATTGTACTTATTAACACAGGAGTAATTTCAAAGTGATTAAAACGGTAGTGAGTCCCAGTTTATCGACTGTTAACAAATTGTTTCTTATTTGACATGTCCTAAAGCACATAAAAAACATAGTTTCGGTCTGTAGTGGGGGGGTGCAAGGTGCAAGTAGCTCACGAACTAATATGGGTCTCAGTCGAGTTGGCCCTGATATGGGTCTTCAGATAGTGTCGGGCGCTTGCTTAATTTGCTGTTCCTTTCATTGACATAAACAGTTTGAAAAGCCCTTCCACAATATTTCCCTATGAAGAGCAATCAAGAAATTATTAGGTTTGATTCTCAATCTGAAAATGACGTAATCTGTGTTTCTTCATTAGATCGTTATATATTTTCACGTAAACATCATTGGCGTCACTGAGATAGTTGTGCCTAGTCTTCTCGGCCGTGAAAAAAATTCTGAAAGAGTTCAACCATGTCCCGAAGAGTAAATAAAGAAAATATCAGAATGTCTAAGTGACAGAATATGCCCTTGTCCGGTATGTACTAATACAAGGATATACTGCGATTTTGTGATTTTAAATTGGCCGGGCGTCCGATGAAACTAATCTCTTCATTGTCAGCCGATCATTGCAGTCAATTATTCGAACATAATTTAATGGTTAAAGAGCAGAAAGAATGCTCTATTTATCCTTTGATCAATTGCGAATTATTGCCTGACAAATCTAAACACACAACAAACATTTCCCGGGTTTTGCTTCGGGGTTTCCCCTCGACCACACGTGTTCGTACCACTGAACTTCACCGAAGTATATTAGGCTTCATTCTACACACAAAGTATAGTGAATGTCTCGTGGTTGTCGATCTTATATCATTTAAGAGTGCTGTCTGGGTAAATATTACAAAATTAAAAGAAACACAACAGTCGACGTATTGTGACCTTTCATTGTCGAACGGTATGGGCATTTAATATAGGGACTCTAATTTACGAAAACGTCCGTATGTGATCAGGTTAGGGAGGTCCCGTTCTCTAAAATGGAGTTTCTGCTCAATAACTTTTGATTTTTTGCTCAATAACTTTGATTCCTTCTTAACCAATGCTCCAAATTTTAGGTGCATTGATCTGTCCTTTGTTCCTTGTCCTAAAATTAATTTGACATTTGAAGAACCAGTCAGTGTTGTTTCAATAGCATGACAAATATTTGGCCTATATATTTTATGCAAATTAGATAGAGGACAATTTATTTTTTAACTATCATTTTAATGACAATATGTATGTGTGCACCGCAAGAGGATTTTGCAGGAATACATTATGTAAACTGATTTATTGAGCAAAAACAACCTTTTTTACCTCCATTTAAAAGAGCGGAATTGCCCTAACCTGCTGATTGCTTTTCTGACGTCTTGCATTCTTGTCCAGACCAGAACATATTGGTCCATGCTTGTACCTCATCCCCATCTTCAAAATCATTCATTCATTCATTCAACCATTTTGTTGTTGTCATTCGTGACTTGCACAAGTTTAGATCACATGGTACATTTTGGTGGAGTTCTGGCCGATGTCATATGGGACGTAACCTGCGGGAGTTCCAATGATCACAAAGAATAACATTGGAGTCAATAAGATTTTTTTTTTAAATGAATTTTTGCAGCTTGATTCTGGTGTATCCCATTCAGACGTGCAGTACCTTTCAGGGGAGACAACTTGTATATTTTTCACTCATGGAACAGACGCTATTAATGAAACTATTTGACTCCATGCAAGTCTCATGATGGGAAATGACCGGAACTCACCCAGAGGTCACGTGATCAACAGATGAGAAGAAGCAAATATACAAAGAAGGTCAATAGGTGCCACATCATGTTCTATCCTGAATCATATTTCCTTTATCAAGAGAGGAGTGCATACCCACTCATAGAGCCATTGACTCATGAGGAGATGAGGTCTCGTGACATAATTTTCAAAGCTACTTTTGAACCGAAGCTATCTGCTAACAAATTCATCATTCCAGAATATAAAATTTGTTGTTTTTTTTGTTTTTTTTTTGCATACATTATACTTAAATATCCAAGTGTTTTCCTCAAGGTGTCCAAAAACACTCGTTAAGGATAGGAGCACAAACTGAGAAGCAAATTTGCCCTAACTCGTTAAGAGCTTCATAACATATTTTCAGGAATTTATTTTTCTGAAGAAAAAATAAAGGTCTACATCGCCACTATGTTTCTCTCAGAATAAGTTATTGTTCCTCCAAGAATGATGGTCAGAGTATGGGTACCATTCCCCCAGCATGTTTGTTGCACAAGTAAGATTGCAGAAATGGGTACCATTCCCCCAGGATGTTTGTTGCACAAGTGAGATTGCAGAAGGAAGATGGCTTCAAAAAGGGATGAGGCCTCCGAAATACATGTAGTTCCTAGCATTGTGATGGTCATCAACAGAGCTTTTAGGACTCTTCCCACTGAGAATAGTTCCACCCACAATGAATGAATGACATGTTATTTCCTTAGACTGGCCTTTAAGAGGACTGAGGCCACTAAGAACAGTTTTTAGAGTGAAGATGATTTGCCAGTATGGTTCCCAGAAGGAGCAAGACCACAAAAATACTTTCTGGCATGACAATGGGCATCAGTGTGACTTTCATAAGGATTGAGGACACCAAATAATTCCTGGAATGATGGTCACCAAATAATTCCTGGAATGATGATCACCAAATAATTTCTGGAATGATGGTCACCAAATAATTCCTGGAATGATGGTCACCAAATAATTCCTGGAATGATGGTCACCAAATAATTCCTGGAATGATGGTCACCAAATAATTCCTGGAATGATGGTCACCAAATAATTCCTGGAATGATGGTCACCAAATAATTCCTGGAATGATGGTCACCAAATAATTCCTGGAATGATGATCACCAAATAATTCCTGGAATGATGGTCACCAAATAATTCCTGGAATGATGGTCACCAAATAATTCCTGGAATGATGGTCACCAAATAATTCCTGGAATGATGGTCACCAAATAATTCCTGGAATGATGGTCACCAAATAATTCCTGGAATGATGGTCACCAAATAATTCCTGGAATGATGGTCACCAAATAATCCTGGAATGATGGGTCATGGGTCACAAATAATTCCTGGAATGATGGTCACCAAATACCCCTGAATGATGGTCACCAAATACCCCGGAATGATGGTCACCTGGAATGATGGTCACCAAACAATTCCTGGAATGATGGTCACCAAATAATTCCTGGAATGATGATCACCAAATAATTCCTGGAATGATGGTCACCAAATAATTCACTCATCAATTCCTGGAATGATGGTCACCAAATAATTCCTGGAATGATGGTCACCAAATAATTCCTGGAATGATGGTCACCAAATAATTCCTGGAATGATGGTCACCAATATGATTGTTGGAAGGACTCTATCCACCAAAATACTTTCTACAATGATGAGGATCATCATTGTGACTTTCAGAGGGATTGAGGACACCAGATATTTAATTTCTGATATGATGGTCACTAATAGATTTATTGGAAGGAGTTTTTCACCAAAATACTTTCTTCAATGGCGATGGGCATCAGTGCGACTTATATAAGGATTAAGGACACTAGATACTTTCTGAAATGATGGTCACCAATATGGGTATTGGAAGCTCTGTCCGCAAAACTACTTCCCATTGTGATGATGGTTGTCTGTTTGGCTTTCGGATGGATTGAGACCACTAAAATAGTTCCTAGAATGATGATGGTTCACCAATACGACTTCCATGACGAATAATAATCGACAACATGGCTCGCAAAACGATGGCTTCCGGGAAGATCAAGGCCACCTAAATACTGTTTAGATGGATCATGGTTGTCATTATCACCATGAGGAATTGCGGTTCCTAAAAACACGGCGCTTAGAAGGATTGTGTTTACAAAATACTTCCCTGAATGATGATGGTCATCAATATGGCTTTCAGAAGGTCTCTGGTTCCGGGAATGATGATGGTTCACTAATAGGGCTTCCAGAAGGATTGATACCACCAAACATAGTTCCTAGAGCAAATTGGTGTCATCGCTTTAATAGTCCAGATGGATTGAGTCCACAAAGAATAGTTTCTAGAAAGATGATGGTTCACCAATACAGCTTTCAAGGTTTGGCTGCAAAGATGCTTTTCTAGAATGATGGTGGTCATCACTATGGCTTTCAGAAGGATCAAGGCCACCAAAATAGATCCTAGAATGATGATAGTTATCTATATGGCTTTCAGGAGTACCAAGGCCAGCAACATTAGTGACTTGAATGACATTGGTTCACCCATATGGCTTTAAGGAGGACTCCGTCAAATAACAACAGTTCCTGTAACGAAGGTGAGTTGGCAGTATGGTCACAAATATGACTCTGGTTCCTGGAATTAGGATACATAATCCTAAGCAAATTAGTGTCGCCACTTCAATAGTCCATGGATTGAGTCTACTAACGTAGTTCTTGGAATGGTGAGGGTCATAAAAATGGGTTTCAAGAAGGGTTTTGGTCACCAAGCTTAATTTCTATAGCGATGGTGACCTGTCTAAATACTGGTAGGCCCTGCACTAAGTCACAGAAAGATCCTAGCTCACCAATATAACTTTCAAAAGGATCACCAAATGAAGAATGATGATGGCAATATAGCTTCGTAATATATGAAGCGTATTTCGACACCACTTGACCTCAAACATCTGCATATGACCTCTGTGACGTCACTTCCGGTTCCGTTCACGTGACCGGAAGTGGCCTTTGTCCCCTGCGCATGCGCACAATACCGGATAAAAATGGTTTGCAGGGGTCAAAGGCCATTTCCGATCAAGGAACCGGAATTGATGTCACAGAGGTCCTATGCAAATTTTTGAGGTCAAGTTGTGTCGAATACGCTTTCAAAGGGTTAAGAGGCGTCTACGGACCCTTTCGGCACCTGACCATAAATACGAGGGTCAGCACGTTTGCGTACACCTGGCCATCCATAAGATGGCTTGCGAATCGTGTGTCGCCATTATTGCGGAGCGATATCCGATACTTTACTGTATACTGTTCGACATCAGACCTTGTAATATTGCGCTTGATGATTGTTTAGCACCGAATTCTACATCTAATAATTTCAAAATTTCTAAGTGTGGACATCGTGGATGTCTCGCGTGTCCACTCTTTAATACTTCAGCTTCATTTAGTTCCGCTGTTAACTGGTAACTCATATTCTGTTAACTCGTAACTGTATTTATTTAGTTTCCTGTAAGAAGTGTGGTCAACAGTATGTTGGCAAGACCACCCAAAGACTCCATCTTAGGGAACGGTCACAGAAAATCCGTTAGGAAAAAGCAATTGCTTATAGGTAAGCATTTTTCTGGACCCGACCATGGCTGGGATAACTTTAGTATTCAGATCATAGACGTCGTCTATCCATCTACCAAGGATTCCCCTTTTGGATTTGAGAGAAAAATCCGAGAGCGGGAATTATTCTGGATGCTAGAACTTGGGTCAGTGTTTCCGTTTGGTTTAAATGATAATGTCAGTGGGTTCAGCAATGCTACAAACCGCCGTTCAAATATATCCAACATTACCCAACTATTTAAACCCCATCAACGGAGACATCGCAGCCATGGTTGGCGAAAGTTTAATAGTTCGATGATTCACGATCATATCAGTTTAAATTACTTAGTGGGTTTAACTAACACACCCAATAGTATACATAGCTTACGTACAGTTCTGTATGCGTTACCTCTGAGAGCTTTAGATCAAATAGCCAGAGATATACAACAATCTGCGTCTTCAGGAAATATAATACCATCAAAATCATTAAAGTATGTCAAGATATAGCGTATTTTCGGTTGTATCGTCCAGTGAACATAATCGAAACATCTCAAGATCGGCTTTTCTTGAAACTCAACTACTTAGATAAAGGACTGGACATCATTAATTTACCTCGAATCCTGAATGATCCAGAGGTACGCAACGCTATACCAAACTATTTTAAGTTCACAGAACCTCCTTGCATTTCATATAAGTACACTAAATCTATAGCCACCAAAATATTCAATTACTCCAATGCTGTCCAGGAGTTTGACTGGAACTTATACACGTCAGGAGGCTATATAGTTGTGATTGTGAATCGTCGAACTTTATCTATACACCATGCAAACATATTGTGACTGGTGACCTCGATGTGGTGAGTGATAAGGATCTGAAATTACTCCTGATGAAAGGACCTAAATATAGAGAGCCAAGAAGAATAAATCTGCAGGCCGACCAGAAGATAGTCCTGTCTGCATTGGAACAGTACGTTATTGATTGGTCTAAGCGAGGAAAAGTTGAACCTACAGTACTCGCTGATTGGCTGGACCTCACCAAGAGCAAGGTCGTTGAAACAATCCGCCATATTGACAGAAGTACTCTTCCCCAAGCAAAACCAGTACTGAGAAACCTCAATTTGCAAGAAGTTCTAGCAAATCTCCAGAGTAAATTCTTCATAGTACCAGCAGACAAAGCTCCGAATAATATAATATTCATATGTAAATATTACTATTACCAGGTGCTGGTTAAAGAATTGAGTGTAGACATATCTTCATCAAATACGTCTACTTACTCCCAAACTGCATTTACTCTGGAAGATTTATTTAACAATCACAAACAGTTTCTCAGGGAAAGAGGTATTTGTCTTCAACCAATCATAACGACATACTAAAACTATACTGGACTCCCAAAATGCATAAATCACCATACAAAGCTAGATTCATAGCTGGTTCTAGAAGCTGCACCACCAAGCTTCTTTCAACCGTATTGACGAGGGCCCTTCAGGAGGTAAAAGCATTTTGGGAAAGGTATTGCGCCACTATTTCTAAGAACTCTGCCGTTGAATGTATGTGGATATTGAAAAACTCAAAATGTCTTACGGAAGAACTTGATGCTAAAGGTCACATACCGTACAGACATGTATCCACATGGGATTTCTCGACTCTCTATACTACAATCCCTCATCAGGACCTTATTGACCGTCTAAGTTCATTAATAGTATCTGTGTTCAAGAAAACTGATCGTAGATATATTAATGTCAGAAGCCATAAAACATTCTTTACCTCTACTACATACAAGAGATATCATTCATGGGATGTTTCTTTGTTTAGAGTTGCTTGAATTTCTCATTAAAAATATCTATGTGAAATTTGGCAACACAATATATCAGCAGCATATAGGTATTCCAATGGGTACTAATTGTGCACCCCTGTTGGCTGACCTGTATCTGTTCTCTTATGAATATGACTATATGCAGGCGCTTTCAAAACCGATCCATTCAAAGCCCGTTCCTTCTCATTCACCAAACGCTATATAGACGATCTTCTCGCTGTGGATAATCGCTATATAAATGACGCAGTGAAGGATATATATCCACCTTCACTGGATTTGAAGGAAACTACAGACAGCCCTACAGGCACATCATATTTAGATCTATGTCTCTATAAAAATGAAGCGGGCATTCTCTCTCGTCGACTTTATGACCAAAGAGATGATTACAATTTCGACATCGTAAACTATCCCTTTCTGGATAGTAATATTCCAGTGGGACCTGCATATGGCGTATACATATCTCGCTTAGTAGCATTTGCTAGATCCTGAGTTAAATGTGACGATTTTAATCAACGTCACAAAACATTGTTGCAGAAACTTATAAAACAGGGCTATTCCACCAAGCGCCTCCACTCAAAGTTCTCAAATTTGGCGATACATATCGCATGCTGATAGCAAAATACGAACGTAGCGTGCAAGATCTATGGCGCTACGTTTCGTAACTTGTGTCTAATTCCGCTTAACCCGGGGCTAGGGGCCGTATGAACCCATGTACTTCAAGATCCTCCTGGTACTCATATGAACAGTCACAATCAAAGCGTGACTGAGATACATCATTCTTTAGATGACGACTTTACAACGAATATTATGGATTAAGAGTACTGATCAGCGATACGGATTTGATATTTTTGGAACATCATGATGTCTTGCCGGCATCATTGAAAACTGTTGATCGCTTCTCTCTTGCGGGAAACAAGCCTATGTTTATGTATACTATGATTGTCTTTTTGAATTTGGTGCTAATACTGTTATATGGAAAATGGAATAGGTCTTTGGATTATGGACGCGGATATTCTCTAATGGATGACGGCTGGATTATGAATGACGGACTAGACGCTTGTAATTCATCCAGCCGAGAATAGACTCGAGAAATCTGATAAATTACAGGCTTTTCAAACTACTTCTGCAACATATATTGTCTGAGCTTACAAAAGATACAGATATGAATAACTTCCGTATCATCCAAGAGGTGTTGTAAATCTGTAATTTTGAACAAGTAGGACAGCACATGACTCGAAAATGGCAGGTTACGTTGGGGTTACGTGGGTAGAGTTTAGCTGATTGGCTGATGACATCACGTGGTGTGATTTCGGGAAATTCCCTCTTATAGTTGCCGAAAGTAGGCTGAAAATGGATACGTACGGTCCCAGGGTCAGTCTTACCGCGTATAGATGACCCAGAAGCTTAAGGTTGCAGGTTGGGGTCAGCAGTGAGGTTCATGACGTCACGGAAGTCAAAGATCAATATGAGTTTAAATCCTCCTTCTGTGAGTCAAGAGGCGTCTAAGTTCTCCTTAAGCGACGTCACAAAGGCCATATGTAAATTTGAAAGGGTAAAGAGGCGTCTACGTCGCCTTTCGGACCTGGGACATTTCCGTAAACCGGTTAACTATGGTATACAAAAGAACCAAATCACATTGTTGTAGGAAAAACCAGGTTTTATTTTCTTAACAGAGAACATAACATAACATATATACAACAGTTATTACCCTTATTATAATATCAACTACAGAAGTTACTCCAATGTTAATTGACATCTCCCGGAATGCACGTCATCAAACATGGTCCCCGACCATATCACCAGCCATATGTCCAGCATAAATGACAAGTGGGAAACCCTCCTTTTCTCCACATGTCCTAAACCGAGAACCAGAGGGCCTAGAGACATGGGAATTGCACTAAATGAGTCGCCTGGGCCCACGATTCCATAGGGTAATGTGGGGTGAGGGTCTGAGACTGCGCATTGTGCTCAACAAGAAGTTCTCTTTCAATGGTTGGTCCTAAAAGGGACTTTGGATGATTTTAGAGTGTTTTCTCACTGTATAGGGAGAATCCATTGGAGGCATGGACTGACGTACTGCCCGGTTGATGTCGAGTAGTACCGGTACTCGGGATGGTGGTGGTTTGGCCTCTCCCCCGCAGTCCAGGTAGGCGGTCCTCATGCTCTCGGGGTTATACATGCCCATCATCTATGTACTTGGTTTGAGAGGTGATTTCATTGGCTCTCTATTTCGCTGCAGTGCTCTTGCATTGGTTTGTTTTCTGGGCATTGATTGGTTGCATTTGACCCCATTCTAGGCCACTGGTTGGCTACTTTCCAGGCTGTCTGATTGACTAGCTTGGTTAAAATTAGAATCCCACATTTATGTTCAACCATGGGACCTAATTTGGCACTCGTTTATGCTCGTAACCTATTTTACAGAAAACACAGGGTTTTGGGTGAGATCTAATTTGTTTTTATTCAAGAACAACAATAAACGAGAGATCCTGAAGGATCTTGGCACCCACCATTGTCCGATAATTGTAAGCTAATGACAAGAGGATCTTTTTGTCCATTGTTACTAGAACAAATGATTGATTTGTAATTTTGTTTACAGAATTTCAAATCTGATCGAAAGAGGGACACTTAAAAACACCAAGATATAATCTAAGCTGTAGGAGTTTCAAGATATCTAGAAACTGTACTTATGTTGGTTGTTATAATACAAGAGAAATGAGCAAAGTTAGTCTGAAAGTGAATGCACATGTACGGAGGATCCTTCGCCTTCGTTTTGTAGTATTTTTTTATTATTTATTTTTTTGCACGTGTCATCATTGGTGTATGATGACAAAATGTGTACCAAATTGTGTTCCTGAGAAATCGTGATAACAAGGTTTCATGGGGAAATCCAAGATGGCTGCCTGGTGGCCATATTGGATTTTCGAATCGGACCAGAAAAGGTATCTTGCACAACTAGACTCCAAGGGGAACCTGTGTACCAAATTTGAGAAAGATCCACGCAGTACTTCCTGAGAAATCGCGATAACAAGGTTTCATGGGGAAATCCAAGATGGCTCCCTTGTGGCCATATTGGATTTTCGAATCGGACCAGAAAAGGTATCTTGCACAACTAGACCCCAAGGGGGAACCTGTGTACCAAATTTGAGAAAGATCTATGCAGTACTTCCTGAGAAATGACGATAACAATGTTTCATGGAGAAATCCAAGATGGCTGTCTGGTGGCCATATTGGATTTTCGAATCGGACCAGAAAAGGTATCTTGCACAACTAGACCCCAAGGGGAACCTGTGTACCAAATTTGAGAAAGATCCATGCAGTAGTTCCTGAGAAATCGCGATAAGGTTTCATGGGGAAATCAAAGATGGCTGCCTGGTGGCCATATTGGACTTTCGAATCGGACCAGAAAAGGTATCTTGCACAACTAGATCCCAAGGGGAACCTGTGTACCAAATTTGAGAAAGATCCACGCAGTACTTTCTGAGAAATTGCGATAACAAGGTTTCATGGGGAAATCCAAGATGGCTGCCTTGTGGCCATATTGGATTTTCGATTCGGACCGAAAAAGTTTCTTGCACAACTAGACCCCAAGGGGAACCTGTGTACCAAATTTGAGAAAGATCCACGCAGTACTTTCTGAGAAATTGTGATAACAAGGTTTCATGGGGAAATCCAAGATGGCTGCCTTGTGGCCATATTGGTTTTTCGAATCGGACCAGAAAAGGTATCTTGCACAACTAGACCCCAAGGGGGAACCTGTGTACCAAATTGAGAAAGATCCATGCAGTTCTTCCTGAGAAATGACGATAACAATGTTTCATGGAGAAATCCAAGATGGCTGCCTGGTGGCCATATTGGATTTTCGAATCGGACCAGAAAAGGTATCTTGCACAACTAGATCCCAAGGGGAACCTGTGTACCAAATTTGAGAAAGATCCATGCAGTAGTTCCTGAGAAATCGCGATAACAAGATTTCATGGAGAAATCAAAGATGGCTGCCTGGTGGCCATATTGGATTTTGGAATCGGACCAGAAAAGGTATCTTGCACAACTAGATCCCAAGGGGAACCTGTGTACCAAATTTGAGAAAGATCTATGCAGTACTTCCTGAGAAATGACGATAACAATGTTTCATGGAGAAATCCAAGATGGCTGTCTGGTGGCCATATTGGATTTTCGAATCGGACCAGAAAAGTCCGTGTTGTATGGAAAGCCATCAGTGTCATAACCTCTGGTTTTCCACACGTGGTAATTCGATTTTCCACGCGTGGAAAATCCAGCCAATGGTTTGGCTTGTAATTACCACGTGTGGATATTTCGACCAATTACTTAACTTGGAAATACCACACGTGGAAATTATTTACCACGTGTGGAAAATATTCACCAATGATAGAACTGGAAATACCACGTGTGGAAATTATTTACCACACGTCGTATTTATCACCCAATCATTGAATTCGGAAATACGACGCGTGGTAAATAATTTCCACGCGTGGTATTTCACTGGGTTTTTCACACGTGGTAATTTTCTTTTCCACACGTGGTAATTCTATTTTCGAATCCACCGATCAAATAAGTCTTTACAGAAAGCAGATACACGCACTTTGACTCTGACTTATCAGTCGTACGGTCGTCGACCCATACGACTCAGCCTCAGGTGCATGGAACTCCTGCGCTGCTCAGCAAAACACTTATTAAAGTTTGCTACACGTGCCTGTCTTTTATGAAATTGACAGTGTCCTGTTGCAGATTGTCTGTTCCAGCTAGACGAACACATTCGGAGAACTGATACTTGAACCAAACAAACTGTCGATTTTCGCCATTCTGAAGGGACCAGCTTTCTTTGTTAAGCTCTCATTCGTTGGCTGGGTAAAATAAGATTTCGACGCGTGGATAAATGGGAATACCACGTGTCGAAATTATTTACCACGCGTCGTATTTCCGAATTCAATGATTGGGTGGTAAATACGACGTGTGGTAAATAATTTCCACGTGTGGTATTTCCAAGTTGAATAATTGGTCGAAATATCCACACGTGGTAATTACAAGTCAAACCATTGGCTGTATTTTCCACGCGTGGACAATAGAATTTCCACGAGTGGAAAATCGAATTACCACGTGTGAAAAACCAGAGGTTATGACACTGATGGCTTTCCATAGTGTTGAGGACGTCTGCGGCAGGATACACGCGGTCTAACAGGAACACATCTCGGGCGAACACCCCTTGGAAGATAGTGCGTGTCCCTGGGTCATTCTCCTGCACGGTGGTAATCTGGTCTGTATCCATGTTAGGTGGCAAAGTCACACAGGACGTTGCGCGCCTTGTCCACTTGAATGATGTTGTCAAACTCGCCTACCAATTACAACGCATATAAGGGAAGTGGGAAGAGGTGCCGACATACTGACAGAGCCACATGACTTCACAGTATAGTCTTCTGGTTAACCTATTCTAAAGCACATACCAAGAATCTAACGATATGTGTTGTATCTCAGATGCGCTTTTATTGTACCTGTTCATGTGGCAACTTGGATGACATGACCACACGGCCCCTAGCGCCGGCATAAGTGATATTAGATACAAATCTAGAGAGCTATGATGGAATCACATTGATGGTGCTCCGAAGGGCTCGTGCGAAGTGGATTTCCAACCGTGATTTGCCTACGCTCATACTACTCAGCTTGTATCACTGACGTCCCTACACTCCTTGTTCCCCCGCTGATTCACATCGTCTAGTTCACGCCTCTTGGCCGTAAGGGGGCGCTTTATCTGGATACCCAATCGCTGTGCCGTAATAGCTCGGAGGTAACCAGATTCCTCATACTAACCACGATTGGCTAACTACCTCACGTGATCGAAATTACGTCACACTCACATTCTAAACAGTCATGCCTTATAGTGAGATCACGACTCTCGCGTAATGTGGGAGCCATGCCAATATTTTGACATCGACAACCCCTCTTACCGCATCTATCAAAGGAACTTTTCCCCGTATTTATTAACAGTCAACATTCAATTCAAAATCTGAAACATTTGAACGGTGTTTTTACGTTACCAATGTAGGCAGCTTGATCTCCTTATATACTCATGATGATAAAGCGTGGTCTTATCAGTGGGATATTAACAACATTTACAGGGAATTATTTGTTAATTATTTGAAGGTATCGGTGATCAAATGTTTGCAATCAGTTGACGAACCTTACAAAACAATGGAGGAAGTTATCCAAAAATCTGTTCACTCTTAACTCAGAAATTAAAGTAATTAGAGCTGTTTTGCCGTCCGTTTATTGTTAGTTTTGCCGTTAACGACATATGAACGTTCGACGAGGGAGACAACTCATATTGCTTTAATTCACAGTTGATTGTGAACAAACAGTTCACTAGTTTCTCGCGTTTTTCCACACAGTTATCACTCATTAGATGTCATATACGCTGGGTAAATTATTACTGTTACCGAGAGACTAATCTTGGCAGCTTAGCGTCGTAATTTGATGGAAACATTTAATGGTGACTGGCCGAAAGACCTCTCACCCACTGAGAGAAAAGGTGGCGGATGCCCGATGTTGGTTGCCATGATAAACAAAGCGGAACAAGACTCTTCCGTAAGAGTGATATTCATTGGTCATCGGTGGTTGACCTGTGCAGAGCGCCCCCTTACGGCCAAGAGGCGCGAAATATGCGATGTGAATCAACGGGAGAACAAGGAGAGCAGGGACGTCAGTGATACAAGCTGTTTATCAGCGAATGATTTGCCTTGCCTGGCGAGGTTCAGCTGATGGTCGTTCTCTAAGGTGGAGGTCAGATGGAAACAGAACAGCGTGTATCCGTTAGCGTAGTCCTCCCGACTGATCATATTCCCGTCATCCTGGTTGATTTGACCGGTCGCTGCAACAGGCTCTGATAGGCTCGAATGAAATTCTCGTGCCCAAAGTTCAGTGTTAAGGCAGTGGGTGGGACCTGTTGTCCTTCCACATGCATGGCCACAAAACTGATGCCGAAATGTTTCAAGTCAAACGGGTTCATTTAATAGGCTCCGCTGAAACTGATATTCTTCACACAGGCCAGGATCAATCGCTTGGGCAGTTCCCCCAGGAACAGGGTTTCTTTGTTGGCGCTCATAGTCTCGGCAGGCACGGAGCACACTTTGCTTTTCACACGTCAGATAGGTTACTGGGCTGGTTTTTTCTCTTAGGTTTTGAGGTGCCCCTGTTGGGTTTCGGTTTCACTTTTCGGACATACAGGACCGCGTCTTGGATGATGATCTTATAGTCAGCTGCGTGCCCCTCTACGTCAGTGGCCATTAAGGCGAAGGTCGGGGGCGCCCGCATCAGTCAGATTTTGATGGGGATCTTGTTCAAGAGGTACCGGTCTTGCATGAAGGAGTCTGCGTGCAGTCGACCGATGAGATCGACCGAGCTGCCGTTCGCGGTGAAACCCCTCGGTTTGTTCCATCCCGTATTGACATTCTCCGTGCCCTGTGCTGGGCGGTGTCCGGTTGAATAAAGGGGCTGTCAACTGAGACCTTTTAGCCTCTAGTCCATACGGCGACAGCGTTTCGATATAAGGTCGATAGGGGTACGTCTTGGTCGAGTCACTGATGAGTTTTTCGCTGAGAAAAGTATCCACCTTTTGAAACAGAGTGCATCTAGAGATTCGTCGGGCCCACCGTTGCACGGTCGACGATTCTGGAGCCATCCCCATTGACGATCCTGGCTTTCACATACAAATACATATGGGCTCAATCCACATAGACCGTATCCGCATTGCTGATGGTGAACTCGATGGGACCTGTTTCATTGATACTGGAGAGCGGGAGATGCTCCACACATAATCCATGTTCGGCACTGTTCTGTGTAGGCGGGACGTTCCACAAATCAGATTCACTGTTGGTGGAGGGGCAGGACTCGTGGATTAAGGACATGCTTACGCAAAGATATCCCGGGTCTTCGATGTGCGTCCTCGATGAGTCAGTCGTCGACTGGTGCGCAGGCTCGGTGGTGCAGGTCTTTTATTCCCTTCGGTTCGCTGTTTCCCGACCGCTTTTACCCCACGCGTCACCACCGGCAGGAACGTTTTGACGATGGGTGTACCTGCAAAGACAAGAAGGCCATCCCCGGTCTGTTGGGTATAGTAGTCCATATATCTGTGGGCATCGCACCCGTCAGGCATCTCCATGATACAAAGTTAGGAGAGCGTGCTTGTCGAAAATGAGGTGTGACCACCACTTTCCCAATTTTCGAATGTCAGAGGTTGTCCGGTGTCATCCCTTATAGCGATGGTGATGGTACTGATGTCAGTCTGTCGCCCCGGTAGATAGAGCACGTGGTTAGCCCTGATTTCTGTAGGCTGGTGGTTGGGTGGGTTCAGGTTCCTGTTGCTTCAATGCATTTTGCTGAGAAGCCACAGGAACTTGATCATGTGATGTCTAGCACTGTAATATCACTCGTCTTTATTGCACCATATAAGCGTCCTGTCTGTGTCTTGTGCGCTTTTATAGGGTGGATGGAGGGTATCTGGTTCCATGCTGCTTCAAAGATTTCTTCTCTGAAGTAGCAGGAACACAACTGGGTTGGGTGGTGCTTAGTTGGTTCGTCGTGATATAGCTGAAATATTGTTGAAAGCGACGTTAAATTCTATTCACTCACTCACTGATTTCCGTAGTCCCCTTGCACTGCACGCGGAGCAGGGGCGCATACAAGCCAGTCTTGAGATCCAGCATGGTCTTCCCCTGGAGCCGACCGGGCTCGACATAGGTATCCGTCTCCAATGCACACAGCTCATTCAACGTCTTGCTGAAACGTAGTCACATTGGTCTGGAACATGTGGTTCCTCTCGTGGAACATGTGGATCATGTTCGCAAACTGGCAGATATTGATTCCTCCCGCGCACGAGCTCTTGATGAGGTTACGCAATGCCTGGGTGAATATTTTGGATGTATGATACTGACCTTCGTGAAGAGTGAAGTTATAAGTGTTGCATTCGTACACGACTTCGTAACACACCGTATCATGTTGCACGTTGTTCTTCGTGTAATGGTACTGGATATCCACTAGGCCACACTCCAAACGTCCGGGGAGATGTAATGGATGTGGCAGCTGCCTGACATAATGGGCTAAGCTGTTTTTGGGAAATACCACAGCCGAGTTATTACTGCGTAGTATGAGGTAAAACATGACGACTGAGCATTTTCTGCTGCCGATGATAGTGTTCCCAGGCCTTGGGAGCTTGTTCCCGGCGTCGTGGTCGTCGCGGTGACTTGCTACGTGTCACGGTTCTGGAGAGGTGGGATGTCTTGACCAGGGGTGGTGTTTTAAAGGGTGTGAAAGGTTTCCGTAAGAAGCATATCCGTTGTGGTGTTTGAGGTAGTGACTCCGGTTCCCACTCGGCTTCCCGGGTCCGTGGCGTCGAGTCTGTCGTTGTGACTTGCGGGGTGCGTGTACCGGAAATTACTGTTCTATGTCACGCTGCATCCAGGCCCAGCGCTGGGGATTCGTCACCAATTATTGTGACACGTGCATGTCTGTCAAGCCTCGGACAAACACCACCCATCATTGAGGATCCGTGTGTGACCTGCGTTGACCCTTAAGTCATTCACTAAATCAGTCATGATGTACCAGTAGTCCGTTTTTATCATTCCATCATTATCATTTCACCACTGTAATACCAGGCCAGCTTGATTCTTGAACGACGCGGGTACACTCTGTAAGACTTGGTCTTCAGACGTTTCAAAGGAAAGAGGTATTTGTCTTTCAACCAATCATAACGACATACCAAAAGTATACTGGACTCGCAAAATGCATAAATCACCATACAAAGCTAGATTCATAGCTGGTTTTAAAAGCTGCACCTCCAAGCTTCTTTCAACGCTGTTGACGAGGGCCCTTCAAGAGCTAAAAGCATTTTGGAAAAGGTATTGCGCCAATCTTTCTAAAAACTCGTGGAATGTATGTGGATATTGAAAAACTTAAAATGTCTTACGGAAGAACTTGTTTCTGGAGGTCACATACCGTACAGAAATGTATCCACATGGTATTTCTCGACTCTCTATACTACAATCCCTCATCAGGACCTTATTGACAGTCTAAGTTCATTAATAGTGTCGATGTTCGAGAAAACTGATCGCAGATATATTAATGTCAGAAGCCATAAAGCATTCTTTAGCTGTACTACATACAAGGGATATCATTCATGGGATGTTTCTTTGTTTATAGAATTTCTTGAATTTCTCATTAAAAATATCTATGTGAAATTTGGCAACACAATATATCAACAGCATATAGGTATTCCAATGGATAGTAATTGTGCACCCCTGTTGGCTGACCTATATCTTTTCTCTTATGAATATGACTATATAGAGGCGCTTTTGAAGACCGATTAATTCAAAGCCCGTTCCTTCTCATTCACCAAACGCTATATAGACGATCTTCTCGCTGTGGATAATCGCTATATAAATGACGCAGTGTAGGATATATCCACCTTGACTGGATTTGAAGGAAACTACTGATAGCCCTTCCGGCACATCATATTTAGACCTATATCTCTATAAAAATGAAGCGGGCCTTCTCTCTCGTCGCCTTTATGACGAAAGAGATGATTACAATTTCGACAAAAACTATCCCTTTCTGGAGAGTAATATTCCAGTGGGACCTGCATATGACCAATAAATATCTCGTCTAGTAGCATTTGCTAGATTCTTTTTTAAATGTGGCGATTTTAATCGTCACAAAACATTATTGCAGAAACCTATAAGTCAGGGCCAAGTGCCTCCACTCAAAGTTTCTCAAATTTGGCATTACGTTGTGTCTAATCCAGCTTAACCCGGGGCTAGGTTCCGTATGATCCCATGTACTTCAAGATCCTCATGGTGCTCAAATGAATAGTCACAGCGTGACTGAGATATATCATTCTCTAGATGACGACTTCACAACGAATATCATATGGATTAAGATCAGCGATACGGATTTGATATTTTTGGAACATCCGGCATCAGTGAAAACTGTTGCTCGCTTCTCTCTTGCAGGAAGTTAGTCTATGTTTATGTATACTATGATTGTCTTTTTGAATTTCGTGCTAATGCTGTTATATGGAATATGGAAAAGACTTTTGGATTATGGACGCGGATATTCTTTAATGGACGACGGCTGAATTATGAATGACAGACCCGACGCTTGTAATTCGACCCACTGTGGGGCTGTGGGTGGTACACCTGGTAATGGTGGCTGTGGGACAAGTGGTGCTGGCGGTACACGTTGTGCTGACTGTGCGACTGACGCTGGGCTTAGTTCAGGGGCCTTGTATTGCCCCATGAACGTGATGTACCGTTGAAGCGTCTGATTGTATTGTTGTACTTTCTCACTGTCGCTTAATCCCGGTCGTTGTAGAATCTGTTGCATCTCGTAATCGAGTGTGTTCATCGTCTTCACCGTAGGTGGGATCGGATACGTCGATTGGAGGATTTGAAGCAGACGCGGTTCGATGAGGACCGTTTTTGTTGTTTTTTTCGTGCGGTTCATTGTCGGACAAAGAGTCAACCGAGCAGAGGGCCTAACACGGAAGCAGCCAACGGGACTAAGATCGCACCGAGAAAGCCGCCTTTCTCTAAGATCTGGGCTTGCAGGACTCGCTTCTGGACCAGGATTCGGAGACCTGTCTTATGCTTGGCCAACTTGGTCTTCTGAGCTGGTGTCAGTGGCTCGTTCCCTTTTAAGGAGTTATGCACGATTTCACACAGACAGCGTACAAGGCCAGGGTCTGCGGCGCGTACAATAGTCCGAACCAACTCGGGTGGGGCGGTCTTCAATTCACGTCGAAGCGTGCTTCCGTAATCGAGCTGACATCCCGCACAACTAACGCTGGAACCCGCAACCCTGCCCTTTTTATCCTTTGCGGGCCACTTCCTGAACATTCTATCACTTCAGATACAAAGTCAAACATGAGGTTTTAATTCTTTTGTTATCCCCATCATCAAACACACACCCCAGCTGGGGGAGCCACTGTGAGTGTGTTTACATTATATTTGCACGTACACGTGGTGGGTATCCCCAGGGAAAATTCCAGTCCGTAGTCGAACCTGGTTGGGGGTGGCTTACTTCAGGTCAAAGAGCATATACCCGTGTTGAGGGTTGACGCATCTTCAAAGGCTTCCAACACAAACTGGGTGCGTCCAAGGTACATCTGTCTCGCCAGGTGCCGCAGTTGACTGGTGTCTTTCGATTTTTTTAGTAATGGACAATTAAACTGATGCTCTGATGTTCTTCATTTTTACTGAACAGATTCTGCGCATTGTAGATGATGCTGAGCCGCCGATGATGACTGCTTTTGGTAATGAGCTGGGTGAACCGAGCATCCATCTCCGCAAGGAGATCATCCACCACCAAAATGTCCGGTTCCAAATCGTTCAGGTTGAGTAGGCCTTCCACGAACGTGATGTTGGGCATTGTTGCATACGCTGCTTGCCATTCTCCGTAACACCACACGACCCGAGCAATGGGTGGGTTAATCATGCTATCGGCGTGCTGAACGTGTTTCTGGACGAATTGCGTCTTGCCTGAGCCCGCCGCCCTGCAATGAGGCTGGTGAAGGGGTGTTATCACCGGGGATCCATGGTTGGAGGTGTATCCGCTGTCGTGGTAACCCGCTCTTGTAAATTCGGTACGTGTGAATCGGGGTCTGTGTCGTCGGACCACTGGTGTGTGTGGCGAGCCATGGTACCGTTGTTGTTGAGCTAGTACGTTCATCGTGGATGGTCCAATATTGCGGGGTTTCCGACGAAGAGGTCGCTGCAATACTTGGTGTGGGGCTTGATGTTGAGCTGGACTGTATACTCGGTGTGGTGGTCACTGGGGCCAGATGAGGCTTGACTGGCGCTAGCGTGGAGGGGGTCTGTAGATTCGTCTGACCTGCACTCACGGCTGGTGGTTGTGTCTTTGGTGGCTGAGGTACGCCACGTCGTAAAACACACACCAGGGTTAGCAATGCCACCACAAAGCCCACTTGTGCTTTGCGCGTTTTTGGATACGCTGTGTTCAGAGGCAGTTGCTTTTTGTCCATAACACTGTGATTGAGCGTGGAATGAACGCTACCGGCTGTGGTTCTGGCTTTATAGCTGTTTCGTCTGGTTGACCGAGGCCCAGGAATTGAAGCGACTGGTCCAGCCTTGGCATTTCACGAGATGCACGGTCTTGCCTCGGCGTCGCTCGGTGTGCATGATGCGTTCCACAGAGTAGTAATCTTGGGCTGTTTTCACCACGGGCTGTAATTCTTGATCATAAAACGTTTCCTGCAATGGCTCCCCTTGAAGATCCTCCAGTTCATATACTCGCGGTTGTCGGGGTATGCGGCGTTTAATCACGAAGTGGTCATCTCTCCAGTTGGGGAGGTAACTCTTCTCGAACTTGCCCTTGAATTGACTGATCCGTACAGGGTCCCCGATCTTGAACATCTCCTTCGATCGTGGTTGAGGTTGCACGGGGTACAAGACACGCCGGACTTGGGCTTCGTTGCCCTTGGTAACGATGATGGGTGCTCTCTGAATACTCCGGTGAATCCCTCCACAACTTTTGGGAGAAATTCGATGTACCGCCTTGTATTCTTAAAGGTGAAATATTTGTACATGCGCCCTTTGAACGTCCGATTGAACCTTTCCGCAACGGAAGCCATCTGGAAACATCTTCTGGAATTTCAGAAACTGTTGGAAGAGTCTGTTGGGGAACTCCGTACCTTCGTCGGTGTACGACCCGTCTTGAGGATGCCCTTAAACACAGCCACGAGATTTTACCCGGTTTTCGTTCGGATGGGTACCACCCAAGCATACTTCGACAAGATATCGATGCACCTCAATATATACCGATTCCCATCGTTGTGTTTGGCAAAGGCGCTCATATCGACCAAATCCGCTGATAATGCACTACAGCCAGCCGGACTGTCGGGACTGTAATACAACGTGTCCAACATCTTCTCCCAGCTCTTCATGTTGACCAATGGTGAAGTAACCCGGCTCTATCGTTTATTTATAACGGGTATATCTTGAGCCGGATCGGAGTTTCTTTCTTATTTTTTTCTTTGGCTTCTGCCAGCACATCGTCCATGGCAAATGGCCAGTCCAACTCGTCTGATGATCGCTCTTCTTCTGTAAGCACCTGATTCACATCCGCCACGGCATCTTCCAACGCGGACCATAGAACAGGGTGGAGGGTAAAATGCATTATGCCCCCATCTAACCGAGCCAAATGAGCAAAGAAGGGGCCGCGTCGAACCCGCAAGAGGTCACCATCCAGTTCACCAGACAACGCCCGTTTGATTTTGGTCCAACCCTCACGGAACAGACGAATGTGAGCCGGTTCGCGCTTGTGTAGGGTCCGCATCACAGATGTTTCCATCCTCCATGATATCGACCATATCCGCAAAGACGTACAGGAATACCTCCGGGGTCAAACTGAGAAATGTCCATATTATATGCTCCGCCATGGTCAGTACGTGAATGACACAAAATGTGACTCTCCCTCGTATTTATAGGGAGAAACTGTCCATGACATGTGCTCAAAGGATCGGGTGGTCGATCATTTCAGGCACGTAAAAGGTGACGTTCTTCGTCATCTCCACGAAGGCCCATTCCAAAGCATCCAAAATCTCCAATTCGGCCAGTGCCGTGTCCAGGGACGCACGATCAGTAATCGTGAAGGGCTGGTCGTACACGAAGGTATTGTCAGTGGGGTAAAAGTAACGGATCTGGTCCGTTTCATTATGCCGTAATAGATAGTCGGAGGTAAGATTTAACTTGAAGGCCGTCCTCAAAAATGGTATAGACGTAGTGGGTTAGGCCGGTGTTATCATCTAACCGGAAATTGTGCAGGTCCAATATAGGGCGATGACGGTGAAAACAGTTCCGGATGGTTGGCCAATGGCGTTGGTACATCGCACTCACAGCCTCCTGTATCGGTAACACGTCGGTGGGCCGTTCGTCAGGATCTGTGGTAAAGTTGCCCTTCTCAGTGGAGACTGGATTCCTGGCGAGTGTTGAGCGGAACCTTTCACGTCGCTTGGTTTATGATAAGTGAGTACAGATCTAATAAATCGGCTCTATTTATTAACCTTCAATATGATGGATCATAAGATAGCAGCATGAAACCTATATCCTATATTATCCGTGACTATCTGGCGCCGGGGTCGAAGTTCCTTTCTGGATGCTTTCATTTGGGTGCTGACGCCGTACCGGCCTGTTGTATGGATGCAATTGCCACTGGGTTGACCGATGGTGGAATACGAGTGTTACTTTTCGCCAGGACATCTTTGTAGATAACGGAGATGAGACCCGGGAAGTTCGTCTCGTCTTCCTCCTTGGCGCGGTTGATAAATTGCTCAATCGGCTCGTCCAGTGCGTCCTCAATAGCACGAGACCAGGCCAACTGGACGGCTGACCGTTCGTCCGGTATAAACAGTTGGCATTCTGGGAAAGTATTGTGAGAGTGATGATGGTTGACAAATCTGACTTTCAGAAGGATCCAGATCAGCAATAATAGTTGCATAAATGATGGTCGTCAATATGGCTTTCAGGAAGGTTGAGCTCCCCGAAATAGTTCCTAGTACAATGATGGTTCATGAATACAGCTTTCAAGATTGTGGCCTGCGAGGATTGCTCGTCAGTCTGGCTTTCAGAATGAACTGTGGCCTCCAAATTACTTCCTGTAATGATGATGTGGTTGACGAATATCGCTTTCTAAATAATCGAGATGACCAAAAATAGTTCCTAGAATAAAGATCGTCAGTTTTGATTCCAGAAACATTAATCCCACCAAAATAGTTCCTATTCTTAGAATGTGATATGATTTCAAGGTAATTTTTTGTAACTGTGTAACTTATGATCAACACATTTTGTGCCAAAAGTAGTTCCTATAATAATGGTGGAAATATTACATTTGGGATTGAGGCCACCAAAATTGTTCAATAATGATGATTGACCAATGATGAAGCACCAAGGCCACCAAAAATGGTTACTAAGTGACGATCGTCAGTATGGTTGTCGGAAGGATTGAGACCATCGAAATTGTTCCTACAATGAATATAAATTAACCCATGGCTTTCAGGATAATTCATGTCACTATCATAGTTCCTAGAATGTGGTGTGAGTTCCAGTTAAATTTGGTCAACAAAGTTTAGTGCCAAAAGTAGCTCTTAGATTGATGATGATAGTTTTGCATTCAGAGAAATTGAGGCCACAAAATTGTTCCCATAATGATGATGGTTCACCAATAATGACATCTTGGCGTTATGGCCACAAATAGTTTCCAGAATAAGGGTGTTTATATAAGGATTGAGATCCCCAAAGTGGTTCTGAGAATGATGATGGTTCATCAATATTACTTTCAGAAGGATCAACATCACCAAAAATAGTTACTGAATGGTGGTCGTCAATATGGCTGTCAGAAGGATTGAGACCACAAAATTGGTTTCTAGAAGGATGATGGTTCACCCATATAGCGTTCAGAATGATTGAGCCCTGCAAATTAGTCCCTGAAATCAAAGGGATCAAGGTCACCAAATATAGTCCCCAAAACGATGGTCGTTAGTGTGGCAAGGACTAACAAGGATTGAGGACACCAAACTTGTTCGTAGAAGGATGGTTCAGTAACATGGCTTCCTGAAAGATTGAGGCCACCAAATTTATATCCTGGAATGATGACGGTTAACCAATTTGGCTTCAGAAGAATTACAGGGCCCAATATAATCCCTAAAATGATGATGGTTCACAAATATGGCTTCCAGAAGGATTGAGGCCATCAAAAGAATTCATAGAACCGCGATGATTCACAAATATGGATTCCAGAAGGGCTGACGCCACCAAAATAGTTCCTAGAATGATGATGGTTCACAAATATGGCTCCCAGAAGGATTGATGGCACCAAAATAGTTCCTAGAGTGACGAAGGTTCACAAATATGGCTCCCAGAAGGATTGATGTCACTAAAATAGTCCCTAGAATGAAGGTGGTTCACAAATATGGCTCCCAGAAGGATTGATGTCACCAAAATAGTTCCTAGAATGATGATGGTTCACAAATATGGCTCCCAGAAGGATTGATGCCACCAAAATAGTTCCTAGAATGACGATGGTGCACAAATATGGCTCCCAGAAGGATTGATGTCACTAAAATAGTCCCTAGAATGAAGGTGGTTCACAAATATGGCTCCCAGAAGGATTGAGGTCACTAAAATAGTTCCTAGAATGACGATGGTGCGCAAATATGGCTCCCAGAAGGATTGATGTCACTAAAATAGTTCCTAGAATGACGATGGTGCACAAATATGGCTCCCAGAAGGATTGATGTCACTAAAATAGTCCCTAGAATGAAGGTGGTTCACAAATATGGCTCCCAGGAGGGCTGACGCCACCAAAATAGTTCCTAGAATGATGATGATGGTTCACAAATATGGCTCCCAGAAGGACTGATGCCACCAAAATAGTTCCTAGAATGACGATGGTGCACAAATATGGCTCCCAGAAGGATTGATGTCACTAAAATAGTCCCTAGAATGAAGGTGGTTCACAAATATGGCTCCCAGAAGGATTGATGTCACTAAAATAGTTCCTAGAGTGACGATGGGGCACAAATATGGCTCCCAGAAGGATTGATGTCACTAAAATAGTTCCTAGAATGACGATGGGGCACAAATATGGCTCCCAGAAGGATTGATGCCACCAAAATAGTTCCTAGAATGACGATGGTGCACAAATATGGCTCCCAGAAGGATTGATGTCACTAAAATAGTCCCTAGAATGAAGGTGGTTCACAAATATGGCTCCCAGAAGGATTGATGTCACTAAAATAGTTCCTAGAGTGACGATGGTGCACAAATATGGCTCCCAGAAGGATTGATGTCACTAAAATAGTTCCTAAAATGACGATGGGGCACAAATATGGCTCCCAGAAGGATTGATGCCACCAAAATAGTTCCTAGAATGACGATGGTGCACAAATATGGCTCCCAGAAGGATTGATGCCACCAAAATAGTTCCTAGAATGACGATGGTGCAAACATATGGCTCCCAGAAGGATTGATGCCACCAAAATAGTTCCTAGAATGACGATGGTGCAAACATATAGCTCCCAGAAGGATTGATGCCACCAAAATAGTTCCTAGAATGACGATGGTGCACAAATATGGCTCCCAGAAGGATTGATGTCACTAAAATAGTCCCTAGAATGAAGGTGGTTCACAAATATGGCTCCCAGAAGGATTGAGGTCACTAAAATAGTTCCTAGAATGACGATGGTGCGCAAATATGGCTCCCAGAAGGATTGATGTCACTAAAATAGTTCCTAGAATGACGATGGTGCACAAATATGGCTCCCAGAAGGATTGATGTCACTAAAATAGTCCCTAGAATGAAGGTGGTTCACAAATATGGCTCCCAGAAGGGCTGACGCCACCAAAATAGTTCCTAGAATGACGATGGTGCACAAATATGGCTCCCAGAAGGATTGATGTCACTAAAATAGTCCCTAGAATGAAGGTGGTTCACAAATATGGCTCCCAGAAGGATTAATGTCACTAAAATAGTTCCTAGAGTGACGATGGGGCACAAATATGGCTCCCAGAAGGATTGATGTCACTAAAATAGTTCCTAGAATGACGATGGGGCACAAATATGGCTCCCAGAAGGATTGATGCCACCAAAATAGTTCCTAGAATGACGATGGTGCACAAATATGGCTCCCAGAAGGATTGATGTCACTAAAATAGTCCCTAGAATGAAGGTGGTTCACAAATATGGCTCCCAGAAGGATTGATGTCACTAAAATAGTTCCTAGAGTGACGATGGTGCACAAATATGGCTCCCAGAAGGATTGATGTCACTAAAATAGTTCCTAAAATGACGATGGGGCACAAATATGGCTCCCAGAAGGATTGATGCCACCAAAATAGTTCCTAGAATGACGATGGTGCACAAATATGGCTCCCAGAAGGATTGATGCCACCAAAATAGTTCCTAGAATGACGATGGTGCAAACATATGGCTCCCAGAAGGATTGATGCCACCAAAATAGTTCCTAGAATGACGATGGTGCAAACATATAGCTCCCAGAAGGATTGATGCCACCAAAATAGTTCCTAGAATGACGGTGGTGCACAAATATGGCTTCCAGAAGGATTTATGTCACTAAAGTAGTCCCTAGATGACGATGGTGCACAAATATGGCTCCCAGAAGGATTGATGTCACTAAAATAGTCCCTAGAATGACGATGGTGCACAAATATGGCTCCCAGGAGGATTGATGCCAACAAAATCGTTCCTAGAATAAAGGTTCACAAATTTATCTTCCAGAAGGTCATTGAGGCCATTAAAATAGTTCCAAGAACCGCGATGGTAATCAGTGTGGCTTTCCGAATTCAGGCCACAGAGGGTAGTTCCTAGAATGATGATGGTTCACAGCGTCATTGATGATTTACCAGTAAGGCTCTCAGAATGATTGACGCAATCAGAATAATTCCCAGAATGACAACGGTTCAACAGTGTGGTCTGTAGAAGGATTGTGGCCACTAAGCATAATCTTTAGGGCTATGATTGTTTTTCTTTGAATTTGGTGCTAATGCTGTTATGTGAATTAGGTCTTTGGATTATGGACGAGGACATTCTTTAATGGACGACGACTGAATTTTGAAAGACGGACTGGATGCTTGCATTCCCGATTGGTGTGGACCCTGCAATAGCACCTAGAATGATGATGGTTCGCCAAGCTCGCTTCCAGAAGGATTGTCACCACCATGCATAGTCCTTAGAACGATAATGGTCTGCCCAAATAGTTCCAAGAATAATGGTTTGCCAATGTAGCAAACAGAAGGATTGAATTAACTAAATCGAATGATCATGATTCAGCAGTATATATAATTTCTACAGAAATGATGGTCGTCAATTGATGGTCTTCAAGGACTGAGATCACTGAAATAGTTTCTAGAATCACAATGATTTATTAATATTGCTCCCAGAAGGATTGGGGTCATCAATATCGTTCCTAGAATGTAATAGGATTGTAGCCACTAAGCCGTCCTTAGAGCGATTGTGGTCTTCCCGAATGATGTGCCATCTCCAATAGTTCTTGACTGATTCGCCAAGATAACTTCCGAAAGGATTGAGGATGATGATCTGCTCAAATTGTTGTGAACCCTGTCATGATTTCTAGAATGACGATGGTTCACCACTGTGGCATCTATAAGGATTGTGACCACTAATCATACGATGGTCTGTCTAACTTACTGTGGCGCCTGCAATAGTTCCAAGAATGACGGTTCACCAATATGGCTTTCAGAAGGATTGTGGCCCCAATCGCACAGTTCCTAGATGATGATCTGTCCAAATGGTTGTGGGTCCCTACAATAACTCCCATAGAATAACGATGGTTCAGCCGCCATCAACAGTACTATATCTTTTATCAGTCAGTTGTATGCTGTCGTTAACATCCTCGCGAGCCAGTGTATCAATGGGGAGTTTACGATCGATACACTGGTTTGGTTAGTTACCGATAGCAGTTCTGGGTGTAAATAGCTCGAGGGATTCCCACTAAACCGAACCAATCAGTAAGAGCGCTGAAACAGCTCATCAGGCCAATCCGCACGGAGGTTTCAGTTTTAACTGGTCTGAATTTCATCGCCAGCTAGACTATCTTTGAAGTTAGGCTGAAACCGACAATGGTTGTCAAAGCGAAAACCTCAGGCTTCAGAAACCGACGCACTTATTCAAAACGAGCGCTGGGGATGAACTGTGCAAGATTGTGTAATAGACGCAACGACTCAGAACACCAAAAAGGTCCAGGTAAACCCTCTTCGAGGATCTAGGGATTACCTGGACTTGTGCAGATGGTCGTTATATTGCTGTTCCTATGGAGGATGGTTCACCAATATAGCTTCCAGAAAGATTGAGGCCATCAAAATAATTCCTAGAAGGACGGGGATTCACCAATGTGCTTTCTATAGTTCTTAAAACGATGATGGTCTCCCAAATGTTGTGGCCTTTGCAATAGTCCCTAGAATGATGGTTCGCCAAGATGGCTTCCAGAGGTATTGAGGCCAACAAGCACGTAGTTCATACAGCGAGGATGACCTGTCAAAATTGTTGCCGCCCCTGTACTATGATTAGTGTCATTAACATGGCTTCAATAAGTATCGAGAATAATTTGAGAATTGTTACTGGAACGATGGCTGTGGTCGCCAGTATATGGTTACCAATAGTATAATGGATTTGAGAAGAATTTTTACCAGCACAATTATTCCTAGGAGGCCGGTTGTCACCAAATGTTGATAACAAGCACTGTAAATTCTAGTAAACTATTACCATGGTTAAAAAATTTCAACAAAATCACCCGAAAAAGGCCTGGTAACCAGCTATCACACGTGCATTTCACATAAACTAAGCATGTAACCATGGCAAAACAATTTGTGCACGGCTGTTTTGAAAATACAATACACTAAGCTGTCAGTACTATAAACTTGAGATCTGAAATGGGCTTCACATTGTTTTACATTTTTTTGATATTGAATAAGGGAAGCCTGAGTGAGGAAGAACCCACCCTTAGGGATCGTATTGTGACAGCAGCTATCAATACCCACGCTGCGTGATCGAAGATGCCGGACAGAATAACTTGCAACACACATCCAAATGCGCCCCTGTACCAGAAAACAGCGATCTATGAACAGTACCGGTACAGTCTGATGCCGGTTGAAATGAAAGGCTATCCCACGCGTAGACGTAACACCAAATACCGGCATATGATTGGACAAGAGCAGCCGAGAATACATCTAACGGACAAGAAAAAATATGACAGATGCAACATCAAATGACGGCTTCTGATTGAACAACGGCATAATTCAATTGTAAACATACTCAACGCGCCTCCCCCAACGCTTTTTTTATGAAGGGAATAATAAACTATATGAAAACTCGTGAATGTGTTGATCTTTATCTACATGTATCATGGCGTTAAGATATTGTGGCACTATGTATGGAAGACGTTAGGGTGTTAGGGCGTTATGGCGTTAACACGGGCGTTCAGTAACGCCAGTAGTAGGGTCTACTGATATTCATTATTATTTTGCCGGGGGAGGTAACTCTTGCATCCACCAGGGGGCGCTGTTTCCAGGTTAAAGGTATAGGGGACGCCACATCGCCTTTCACCTCCGTGGCGTCTGTGGCGCCAGGGGGCGCCACCAGCTCAAGGTCACGTGGAGGTCAAAAGTAGTTCCGGCAACCTTTAACCTTTGTATTCCTCCGCGGACAGAAAGTAGTCTCAGTGGGTTTTTCCCACAATGTCGTGGGTGATCAAATTCTCCGGCAATCTCAGGCAATCTTCAGGGGCGAGAGGGGTCCCTAGTGTACCGATTGGGTTGTATGAGGTATCAATGTGAATCATTCGTGAAGGGGCATCTGATGGGGTGGGTGTGGGGTTGGAATATGGTCATTCTGCGCATGCGCGGTAGACCAAGGGTATGGAAATAGACGTTTTGGGGTCTAGGGGAGCCCCTATAGTGGTCCGATGGAGTCCAGTGAGCTATCAATGTGAAGCCTATGTGAGGGGGCATCCGATGGGCTGGGTGTGGGGTTGAAATATCGTCATTCTGCGCATGCGCAATAGAGAAAGGGTATGAAAATAGACGTTTTGAGATCTAGGGGAGCCACTAGTGGGTCGATAGAGTCGTATGAGGTATCAATGTGAAGCCTATGTGAGGGGGCATCCCACTGGGTGGATATGGGGTCGAAATATCGTCATTCTGCGCATGCGCAATAGAGAAAGGGTATGAAAATAGACGTGTTAGGGTTTAGGTGAGCCCCTAATGAGCCGATGGAGTTGAGTGAGGTATCAATGTGAAGCCTAGGTGAGGGGGCATCCGATTGGACTAGTGTCTCGGCCGTTGTCCACATTCTGCGCATGCGCAGTCTGGCCGTAGTATAGAAATAGACGTGTTAGGGTTTAGGTGAGCCCCTCGATCATGATCCTATGGTGTCGTATGAGATCTTATTTTGAAGCTGTCATGAGGGAGCATCCGCCTGGGCTAGTGTGTCGTTCGTTGTCAATAGTCTGCGCATGCGCAGTCTGGCCGTAGTATAGAAATAGACGTGTTGGGGTTTAGGTGGGCCACTAGTGGGCCGATTGGATCGAGTGAGGTATCAATGTAAAGCATACGTGAGGAAGTCTCCAACGGGCTGGGTGTGACGTGGAACTGACGTCATTCTGCGCATGCGCAGTAGAGAAAGTGTCTGGAAATAGACGTTCTGGGGCCTAGGCGAGCTACTTTTGGGTCGATGGAGTCGAGTGCGGTATCCATGTGAAGCCTATGTGAGGGAGCAACCGCCTGGAGTAGTGTCTCGGCCGTTGTCCACATTCTGCGCATGCGCGGACAGGGAATTGTGGGAAACGGGTGTGGAAATAGACGTTTTTGCGGTCTAGGTGGGCCACGAATGGTCCGATGGAGTCGAGTGAGGTATCAAAGTGAAGCATGCGTGAAGGGGCACCCAGCCATGGATGGGTGCATGTAAAATGAGGGGTATGACATCACTTCCGGTTTGGGTGAATGGGGCGTGACCTGGGAACATGATAGGACATGTACTGATCTGTCTGTGGGGTGTTTTCCCGCCAGAATTTCGCTGACGTCTGCGCCTGCATCCGGGTATGCATGAGGGTCTGTGTGTGAATGGGGTGTGACCTGGGAACATGATAGGAATGCATGTACTGACCTGTCTGTGGGGTGTTTCCCGGCCCCGGCCCGGCCCGCCCCGGCCGCAGCGCGCGCGCGCGCGGGTTACTCCGGCCGCAGCGCGCGCGCGCGGGGGTGATCTGATGCCGCAGCGCGCGCGGGTTGTCCGGAAGTGCGTGGGTGAATCGGCAGCGCGCGCGTATGAAGACCCTCATACATACCCCAATGCAGGCGCAGACGTGAAGTGCCCGGATCATAGACACGGACGTCACCGAGAAAAACACATACAACACGTCACATACAGTCGCCCCCCTCAATACCCTCATATATACCCGAAAAGATACGGACGTTACCGAAAAGACACGGACTTTACCGAAAAGACACGGACTTTACCGAAAAGACACGGACTTTACCGAAAAGACACGGACGTACCCGAAAAGACACGAAGGTGAACGACATTGTGAAAAAAACCCTCAGACAGGTTAGTACATGCATTCCTATGATGTTCACAGGTTATGCCCGATTCACGCATAATAAAAGGATTGATCTGTGTTGTTGTTGCTCTCTTTTTTGGACTAACCCATCAGAATAGTACGTATCACGGACTACATCCGTAGAGCTACGTCTAGGCGCGCATGTGTGACATGGTCTATAAAACACGTCTCTCTGGATCCTACACCTCCATTTCTACGGTTGCAGAGCCATGACGGACACCCATCCCTATGCGACTCGCATTTTACAGCATGCGACCGTGGTTAATTCACTCACGGGTTACCGAGCAGTGGTCCGGTCCATGTTTGCAGATGGCGACGACAACGAGGGGCGACGCCAGATCCTGAAAGAGTTCACAGAAGCGGTCCTCGACAGAGTGCACTCGATGGAGAGGTGTGCCATCACTCACCACTACTGGACTATGACAGCCATCCTTGATGCTCGGGCTATGGACCACGAGCGCTCACGCCGGAACCAGCGACGGCTGGTTGGCCTAGTCATGGTCTGTGCCCTATTGACCCTGGCGCTGTGGCATTGCCAGTGGCACCTGACTATAAATACGAGGGTCAGACACAGTGTGCGTCATTCAACGATCGTCATTGTGTCAACCATGTCACCAGTTCTGCGAGCCATCCTTCCTCTTACACCCCGGGTGGGGTTACACGTCTATGAAGATAAAGTCACCCTCGTGAAAGACCGTGGAGATGTTTGCTGGTCGCGCGCTGAGACCGTATCGAATACGGTTACGCTACACCGTGACGGCTGGACCAAATTTATACGGGTGTTGAGCGGCGAGCTCGACGGACACCTCATCCACATAGACAATGCCATCTACGTATACCGTGGACCCTTCTTCCCACGCCTGGGCCGCTACCAAGACCCTACGCGAGGCTTCACCCTAGACCCCGATCTGTGGACAGCCTTCGAGAAAGTGGTGCCCATCGTGGACCAGCTGTTTACACCGGACGAGCGGTCATCAGACGAGTTGGAGTGGGCTCGTGCCCTGAGAGAAGCGGCGGCAGAACCCAATGAACAAATGTCTAGCCATGAACCAGACGACGATGCCATTGATTACCGGCTAGACTCAGTCAGCCCAGTGACATGACCACCCGATCCTTTGATCTCACGGGGTTCTCCCTATAAATACGAGAGACAGTCAAATCTGGTACCATTCACGTACTGACCATGACGGAGCATATAATACTGGCGTATCTCAGCTTGACACCCGAGGTTTTCCTGCACGTGTATGCGGATAAGGTCGATATCATGGAGGAGGTGGGAGACATCTGTGATGCGGACCCTACACAAGCGTGCCCGGCTCACATTCGTCTGTCCCGAGAGGGCTGGGCCAAATTCAAACGGGTGTTGTCTGGTGAACTGGACGGCGACCTCATCCACTTGTGTCACGATGTGTACATCCGACGCGGCCCTTTCTTTGCTCAATTGGCTCGGCTAGATGGGGGTACAGTGCATTTTACCCTTCACCCTGATCTATGGCCTGCATTGGAAGATGCCGTGGTAGATGTGGATCAAGTGTTTATCAAGCGGTCATCAGACGAGTTGGACTGGTCATTTACCATGGACACTGTGGAAGCCAACGAAGAAAATCAGAAAGAAACTCCGGCCCAAGATATACCCGTTATAAATAAACGATAGAGCCAGGATCCATCATCATTTGTCACCATGAAGCGCTGGGAGAAGGTGTTGGATAACTTATACTACAGTCCCGGCAGTCCGGCGGCCTATAGTGCATTGTCGGCTCTCTATCGAGCGGCCAAACCCCAGGGGATACAACGTGCCCAAGTCCGAGATTGGTTAAGAAAACAAGACACCTATACCTTACATCGATCTGTCCGTCGCCATTTTCTACGGAACCGGGTCATCGTGGGAGGAATAGATGCCCAGTGGCAAGCGGATTTGGTCGATATGAGCGCCTTTGCCAAACACAACGATGGGAATCGGTATATCTTGACGTGCATCGATATCCTATCCAAGTATGCGTGGGTGGTACCCATCCGCACGAAAACGGGGGCGAATCTCATAGCGGCGTTCAAAGACATCTTCAAGACCGGGCGCAAACCTTTGTATTTGCAAACCGACGAAGGCACGGAATTCCTCAACAGACCGTTCCAACAGTTTCTGAAAGCCCAGAAGGTGTTTTTCTTCCATACGTACAACGAGACCAAGGCTTCCGTGGTGGAAAGGTTCAACAGGACATTCAAAGGCCGCATGTATAAATATTTCACCTATAAGAATACAAGGCGGTACATCGATGTTCTCCCGAAACTTGTGAGTGGTTACAATCACCGGAGTATAGAGAGAGCCCCCATTACCGTGACCCAACGCAATGAAGCCCAAGTCCGGCGTGTCTTGTACCCCAGGCAATCGCAGCGAACGACGAAGGCGGTGTATAAGGTCGGGGACCCTGTACGGATCAGTAAAGTCAAAGGTCAATTTGAGAAAAGTTACTTGCCCAACTGGAGCGATGAGCACTTCCTGATTAAACGGCGCCTACCCCGACAGCAGCGAGTCTATGAACTGGAAGATCTTCAAGGGGAACCGTTGCTAGGGACGTTTTACGAGACGGAATTACAGCCTGTCGTAAAAACACAGCAAGACTACTACACGGTGGAGCAGATTTTGAAAACGGAACGTCGACGTGGCAAACTGTTTCATTTCGTCAAATGGCAAGGCTGGCCCAGTTCCTTCAATTCCTGGGTCGCTGCCAACCAGGTGAAACGACTATAAAGCCAGACACCACTGCCGTCATCCTTCATTCCACGTCCGACCACAGTGCTATGGACAAACAGCAGCTGCCTCTGAACACAGCGTCTCCCAAAACGCGCAAAGCGCAAGTGGGCTTTGTGGTGATACTGCTAACCCTGCTGAGTGTGTTGTACGGAGGTGTGTTTTACGACGTAGCCTATGTCAGCACGTTACTTAACCAACTGAGAACACCAGCCACCAGTGAAACCGGTCTACAGATAGCACCAGTCAACCCCGTATCGAGCCCAGTCATCACCACACCACGTGTACAAGCCACAACGAGCTCCACACCAAGCTCCACACCTACACCAAGTACACCCACTACGTCTGAAAACCCACCGGATTTCATCACTCACAGTGAACAGACAAAGACGACCGACGTTGTACCCACCACCATCATCACTCACAGTGAACAGACAACGACGACCGACGTTGTACCCACCACCATCATCACTCACAGTGAACAGACAACGACGACCGACGTTGTACCCACCACCACCACTCCAGTTCACTCGTACGAAATTTACAAGAGCGGGTTACCACGACAGCGCATACAGCTCGAACCATGGACCCTCGGTGGCAGCATCCCTTCACTTGCGGCATCGCAGGACCGACGGGATCCGGCAAAACGCACTTCGTCAGGAAGCTCCTTCAATACGCCGACAGCATGATCACCCCACCCATTGCCCGAGTCGTGTGGTGTTACGGAGAATGGCAGGCAGCGTATGCAGCAATGCCCCACATCACGTTCGTGGAAGGCCTACCCAACCTGGCCGATTTGGAACCCGACACCTTGGTGGTTCTGGATGATCTCATGGCGGAGACGGATGCGCGGGTCACCCAACTCTTTACTAAAGGCAGCCACCATCGACGGCTCAGCATCATCTACATTGTGCAGAATCTGTTCAGTAAAAACAAAGAACATCGGAACATCAGCTTAAATGCCCACTACCTGGTGGTCTTCAAAAACCCGAGAGATACCACTCAACTGCTGCACCTGGCGAGACAGATGTATCCCGGCCGCACACCGTTTGCGTTGGAAGCCTTTAAAGATGCCACAACCCCTCAGCACGGGTATATGCTCTTCGACCTCAAGCAAGCCACCCCCGACCACCTTCGACTACGGACCGGCATCTTTCCCGGAGAGGCCCACCACGTGTACATGCAAAAATAATGTAAACACACCCACAGTGTCTCCCCCAGCTGGAGTGTGTGTTTGATGATGGGGATAATAAAAAGAATGAATACCACAGCATGGTTGACTTTGTCTCTGAGGTAGATAAAAAGGGCAGAGTTGTGGGTTCTGGCATTAGTTGTACATGATGTCTGCGCGAGTACGGAAGCACGCCCCGACGCTCCGTGTATTGAAGACGGCCCCACCCGAGTTGGTTCGAACCATTGTACGCGGTGCGGACCCTGACCTTGTACGCTGTCTGTGCGAGATCGGGTACAACCTGTTAAAAGGCAACGTACCACTGACTCCGGCTCAGAAGACCAAGTTGACCAAGCATAAGACAGGTCTCCGAACCTTAGTCCAGAAGCGAGTCTCTCAAACACAAAAGAAAAAGGTGTTACAGAAAGGCTGATTTCTCGGGGCCATCTTAGCACCGTTGGCCGCTTCCGTGTTGGGTCCAGTATTGGGTGGACTCTTCGGCCGACAATGAACCACACGAAAAAAATGGTCCTCGTCGAACCACGGTTCCTTCAAAACCTCCAATCGCCCTACCCTGTCCCACCTACGGTGAAGACCATAAACACCCTCGATGAAGAGATGCAACAGATCTTACAAAGACCGGGGTTAAGCGACAGTGAGAAAGTACAACGGTACAATGAGACGCTTCAACGGTACATGACGTTCATGGACCAATACAAAACCCTCTCTACCCCACCACCACCACCACCACCACCACGTGACACAACGCCGACCTCAGCACCGCTCCAACAGACATGTATGTACCACAGGAATTGGTGGGGAACCCCCACCGCTGGGCCTTTATGCAGCGAACCCAGCAATCGCCGAGTGGCCCACTACCTTCTTGGGAATCCCAATGGGAACCGGAGTCACCCCCCAAAACACCACCACCACAACGGGCACCTTCTTTTCAGACCTTTGAAAAACCATCCTTGATCAGGACACCCCACATCTCCAGAGCCGTGACACGTAGCAAGTCACGCGACGAACACGACGCCGGACACAACCGCCCAAGGCCTGGAACACCTATTAAAACCAACAGCAGCAGCAGGACAGCTCAGTCGCCATGTTTTACCTCACCCTACCCAGTAACAGTTCGCTGGATGTGTTTCCTGACAACACCGTGGCCAAGTACGTCACCCAGTTACCGCAACCGTTGCATTTACCTGGACGATGGGAATGTGGCCTCGTGGATATCCAATACCCTTACTCGTGGTACAACGTGCGAGCCAATGAAGTGTGGTACGAGGTGACCTACGAAGGCAAAAACACCCGACTCACCCTCCCCGAAGGCCAATACGATACCCCCAAGGAGTTCATGGGTGGGCTGACAAGACTGTTGCATTATAAGGCTCTACGGGAGGTCACGAATACATCAAAACCCATCAAATCCTTTCCCTTCAAGAATCACGTGGACTTCGATTACAACGCACACACGACAAGGCACAGATCCTTCTCACCGCCAACGTGAGTGTCGTACTGAGTCCTATCCTACAGCAAATGCTGGGTCTCGCTCACGCGACCTACACGGGTCCATCCGAGGACCATGGCCAGATCCCGATGGATATGAAGTCGGGTATGTACGGACTCTACGTCTACTCGGACGTAGTCGACAACCACATCGTGGGCGATATCAACACACCTCTGTTACGGGTGGTCCCCATTAAAAAGACGTATGGAGCTCAAATCACCCACAGTTTCACCCACATGCTCTACCTGCCCGTACGACAAACCGACATCAACACTATCACGGTGGATATAAGAGATGACACGGGACGACCGGTGGCATTCGAACGAGGAAAAGTGGTGCTGACACTTCATTTTCGACAAGCACGTGCTCCCCACTTTGCATAATGAAAGTACCTTACGAGTGCGATGCACGCAGCTATATGGACTATTATGCCCAACAGGCCGGGGGTGGCTTTCCGGTCTTTAGCGGTGCACGCATGCAACGAGGACATGGACTGGGGAACATACTCGGCAGCATCGTCAAAACGTTCCTGCCCTTGGTGACGCGTGGGGTGAAAGCAATCGGCAAACAAGCGGTACGCAGTGGACTGCAAGTGGCCGGTGATGTCTTGGGGGGTACGGCACCCAAAGAAGCCTTGAAACGGCGGGCCAAAGAAGCGGGAGGCGTCTTGGTGGCCAAAGCACAACGCACCGTAGGGAATAAAAGAGCTGCCCCACCGAGACCACGCACCAGTCGACGACCGACCCAGCGACGACGCACATCGAAGACCCAGGATATCTTTTCTTAAACATGTCCTTGATCCACGCAGAGTCCTGTCCCTCCACCAACAGTGAATTTGATTTGTGGACCGTGCCGCCCACACAGACCAGTGCCGAACAAGTATTATGGGTGGAGCATCTCCCGCTCTCCAGCATCAACGAAACAGGGCCCATCGAGTTCACCATCAGTAATGCGGATACGGCCTATGTGGATTTAGTCCATACATACTTGTATGTGAAAGCCAAGGTGGTCAATGGGGATGGCTCCAGAATCATCCAAGCTGCAACGGTGGGCCCGACGAATCTCTGGCTGCACTCGATGTTTCAACAGGTGGATATTTTTCTCAGCGACAAACTCATCAGTGACTCGACCAACACGTACCCCTATCGAGCCTACATCGAGACACTGTTGTCGTATGGCCGAGAGGCTAAAAAATCTCAGCTGACAGCCGCTTTATTCTACCAGGACACACCCGAGCACATGGACACGGTGGACAATGTGGGATATAACAAACGGAAGGCTTTCACTGCGAACGGTGCCTCGGTGGATCTCATGGGTCGACTACACGCAGACATGTTCATGCAAGACCGGTACCTCTTGAACAAGATCCCCATCAAAATCCGACTGATACGGGCGCCTCCGACCTTCGCCTTGATGGCCACTAACGTAGATGGGCATGCAGCTGACTATAAGATTGTTATCCAAGACGCAGTCCTGTATGTCCGAAAAGTGAAACCGAATCCAGCCGTTCAATTGGGACACATGAAAGCCTTGGAAACAAAACCAGCCCAGTACCCTATCCGACGTGTACAAACCAAAGTGTTCTCTGTGCCTGCTGGAAATATGAGCGCCAACAAAGAAAACCTGTTCCTGGGGGAACTACCCAAGCGATTGATCCTGGCCTGTGTGGAAAATACCAGTTTCAGCGGAGCCTACCCAGAGAATCCGTTTGACTTTAAACATTTCGGCATCAATTTTGTGGCCCTGCATGTGGATGGACAACAGGTCCCAGCCACGGCCTTAACACCGAACTTTGGGCGCAGGAATTTCATTCGAGCCTATCAGAGCCTGTTTACAGCCACCGGTCAAATCAACCAGGACGAAGGGAATTTGATCAGTCGGGAGGACTACGCGAACGGATACACGTTGTTCTGTTTCGATCTGACCCCCACCTTAGAGAACGACCATCAGCTGGCCCTGGCCAAGCAAGGCAATTTACGGTTGGAAATCCACTTTGTACGAGCCCTGGGGACCACCGTCAATGTGATCTGCTACGCCGAGTTTGACAACATCATTCAAGTGGACAAGGCGCGCAACGTCCTGTGTGACTTTTCCACCTAACATGGATACAGACCAGATAACCACCGGGCTGGAGAATGACCCAGGGACACGTATGGTCTTTCAAGGGGTGTTCGCCCGAGATGTGTTCCCATTAGACCGTGTGTATCCTGTTGCATACGTTCTCAACACGGACCCGATGGATCGGCCCGGTGAACATTGGGTGGCCGTGTACTTGACAGAACAGCAGGGCGAATACTTTGACCCGTACGGCCTGCCACCCCTCCATCCCGATTTAACAGACTTCATGGATCAAGGTACAGAGACGTGGTGTTGGAACAGTCAAACGTTGCAAAGCCTGACCAGTAGCGTGTGCGGACAATATTGCTTGTTTTACCTGTACCATCGATGCCGGGGAAGGACCTTATCTACCATCGTACAGTACCCCAAGGCCGTACCCCAAGTACCCCAAGGCCGAGGACCGCGATGTACTCGTATATGACTGGGCCGCCCATCATTTCAATGTACAAGCCCCGTTCTGGGCTTAAGTTCTTTCAATGTACAAGCCCCCTGTTCTGGGCTTAAGTTTACAAGCCCCCTGTTCTGGGCTTCAGTTCTTTCAATGTACAAGCCCCCTGTTCTGGGCTTCAGTTCTTTCAATGTACAAGCCCCTTGTTCTGGGCTTCAGTTTTCACGTGGTTGTTCTCACGTTGTTGTTGTTCACTGAATAAAAAAATGAGATCTCACCAAAAAACCCTGTCTTGTGAGTTTTCTATATGAGCATAATGCATGAAACTGGCTTTGAACACCGTATTAGCCAATCAGTGGCCTAGAATGGAGCCAAAGCTAACCCATCCATGTCCTAGAAAACATTACCCGGGTGTACAAGAACCCGGATGTAGGCGCGGACGTAGGCGAAAGCCTCCCAGTACCCGGATGTAGGCGCAGACGTGAGCAAAATTCTAGTACCCGTCCATTGGTTCTTTTATCGATCGCTCATTGGCTCTTTTTTCTCGACCGCTGATTGGTCCAAATGGAACTGCCCATCCTTCCCAGGTTAATTTACAATCCCCTTTTGGGGTTCAAGCTCTGTATATCGATGCCGCAAGGGAGACCTTGGACCTTTTGACCTGGATGTGATCTTTGACCTTTTGACCCGACATTCACTCGCGCACTGCCGGTGATGACGCGCGCGCGCGCGTGCGGCTGGAGAACCCGCGCGCGCGCGCTGCGGCCGGAGTAACCCGCGCGCGCGCGCGCTGCGGCCGGGGCGGGCCGGGCCTGGGCCGGGGCCGGGAAACACCCCACAGACAGGTCAGTACATGCATTCCTATCATGTTCCCAGGTCACACCCTATTCACACACAGACCCTCATGCATACCCGGATGCAGGCGCAGACGTCAGCGAAATTCTGGCGGGAAAACCCCCCACAGACAGGTCAGTACATGTCCTATCATGTTCCCAGGTCACGCCCCATTCACCCAAACCGGAAGTGACGTCATACCCCTAATTTTACATGCACCCATCCATGACTGGGTGCCCCTTCACGCATGCTTCACTTTGATACCTCACTCGACTCCATCGGACCATTCGTGGCCCACCTAGACCGCAAAAACGTCTATTTCCACACCCGTTTCCCACAATTCCCTGTCTGCGCATGCGCAGAATGTGGACAACGGCCGAGACACTACTCCAGGCGGTTGCTCCCTCACATAGGCTTCACATGGATACCGCACTCGACTCCATCGACCCAAAAGTAGCTCGCCTAGGCCCCAGAACGTCTATTTCCATACACTTTCTCTACTGCGCATGCGCAGAATGACGTCAGTTCCACGGCACACCCAGCCCGTTGGAGACTCCCTCACGTATGCTTTACATTGATACCTCACTCGATCCAATCGGCCCACTAGTGGCCCACCTAAACCCCAACACGTCTATTTCTATACTACGGCCAGACTGCGCATGCGCAGACTATTGACAACGAACGACACACTAGCCCAGGCGGATGCTCCCTCATGACAGCTTCAAAATAAGACCTCATACGACACCATAGGATCATGAGGGGCTCACCTAATCCCTAACACGTCTATTTCTATACTACAGCCAGACTGCGCATGCGCAGAATGTGGACAACGGCCGAGACACTAGTCCAATCGGATGCCCCCTCACCTAGGCTTCACATTGATACCTCACTCAACTCCATCGGCTCATTAGGGGCTCACCTAAACCCTAACACGTCTATTTTCATACCCTTTCTCTATTGCGCATGCGCAGAATGACGATATTTCGACCCCACATCCACCCAGTGGGATGCCCCCTCACATAGGCTTCACATTGATACCTCATACGACTCCATCGACCCACTAGTGGCTCCCCTAGATCTCAAAACGTCTATTTTCATACCCTTTTTCTATTGCGCATGCGCAGAATGACGATATTTCAACCCCACACCCAGCCCATCGGATGCCCCCTCACATAGGCTTCACATTGATACCTCACTGGACTCCATCGGACCACTAGGGGCTCCCCTAGACCCCAAAACGTCTATTTCCATACCCTTGGTCTACCGCGCATGCGCAGAATGACCATATTCCAACCCCACACCCATCCCATCAGATGCCCCTTCACGAATGCTTCACATTGATACCTCATACAACCCAATCGGTACACTAGGGACCCCTCTCGCCCCTGAAGATTGCCTGAGATTGCCGGAGAATTTGATCACCCACGACATTGTGGGAAAAACCCACTGAGACTACTTTTTGTCCGCGGAGGAATACAAAGGTTAAAGGTTGCCGGAACTACTTTTGACCTCCACGTGACCTTGAGCTGGTGGCGCCCCCTGGCGCCACAGACGCCACAGAGGTGAAAGGCGATGTGGCGTCCCCTATACCCTTAACCTGGAAACAGCGCCCCCTGGTGGATGCAAGAGTTACCTCCCCCGGCAAAATAATAATGAATATCAGTAGACCCTACTACTAACGCCATCAGCACCACCACCACTACGACCACCACTACCACCACACACACACACATCCACCATACACACACATCTAAGATTAAACGAGAGATCCTGAAGGATCTTGGCGCCCACCATTGTCCGATAATTGTAAGCTAATGACAAGAGGATCTTTCTGTCCATTGTTACTAAGAACAAACGATTGATTTGTAATTTTGTTTGCAGAATTTCGAATTTGAGCAAAAAAGATCAAAAAAGGGACACTGGAAAACACCAAGATATTATCTTTATAAGTTTCAAGATTTCCAGAAACTGTATTTGTTATAGTACAAGTGAATGAGCAAAGTTAGTCTGAAAGTGAATGTCCGGAGGATCCTTCGTCTTCATTTTGTAGTATTTTTCTTTTGCACGTGTCATCATTGGGTACTGGGAGCGAAGACAAATCTCTTTGACACTTTGGCATGAGCTATGAAACATATGTACCTAAGATTTTATAATTAGGAACGAATGTTAATTCTGTTCTGTTTTCTGGGCTAGTTTGAAATATCTCTTTCAAGATACCATGCTCGAAATTAGTAAGATGGTACATAACTTAATACTGAAGGGATCCAGTCCGTGCAGTAATGTTGGAAATTTTAAAGTCTGAATCCTGATTATGTCCCTTGGATCGTAACGCGCAGTAGTCTACAGTTGTCGGGTTGTGACATTGCGTCACAAGAGTGACATCCCTTTATGTAGCCGACCCGGGGCAGTTCACTTGCAACGGCATGGACTAAAGTAAACTGATTTAAAATTAGAAGAGATGCATTTTAATTCGGAATCATTTGAACTCCTTGATATGGAAGGTGAAGGTATGGATATTCTCTATACTCAATTTATAGAATATGCCCCACCGTTATCCGCCGACTCTTGTGATGTGTAACGTCACAACTCAGGAATACGTTATTAATTTGAAGCGTAACTTGGATTTTCGAATCGGACCAAAAAAGGTATCTTGCACAATTAGGCCCCATGTGGGACCTGTGTACCAAATTTCAGAAAGATCCATGAAGTAGTTCCTGAGAAGTCACGATAACAATGTTTAAGAGAAAATTCAGAATGGCCGCCTGGCAGCCATATTGGATTTTGGAATCGGACCAGAAAACGTAACTTGCACAACTAGACCATAAGGGGAACCTGTTTACCAAATTTGACAAAGATCCATGCAGTAGTTCGAGAATTCACGATAACAAAATTTCATGGAGAAATTCAAAATGGCCGCCTGGCGGTCATATTGGATTCTCTAATCGAACCGAAAAAGTTATCTTGCGCGATTAGACCCCAAGGGGAACCTGTGTGCCAAATTAGAGAAAGATCCATGCAGAACTTACTGAGAAATCACAATAACAAAGTGTCATGGGGAAATCCAAGATGGCCGCCTGGTGGCCATATTGGATTTTTGAATCGGCCCAGAAAAGGTATCTTGCACAACTAGACCCCAAGGGGAAACTGTGCACCAAACTTAAGAAAAATCCATGCTGTAGTTCCTGAGAAATCGCGATAACAAAGTTTCATGGGGAAATTCAAGATGGCCGCCTGGTGGCCATATTGGATTTTCGAATCGGACCAGAAAAGGTATCTTGCACAACTAGACCCCAAGCAAAACCTGTGTACCAAATTTGAGAAAGATTCATGCAGTAGTTCCTGAGAAATCGCGATAACAACGTTTCATGGGGAAATCCAAGATGGCCACCTGGTGACCATATTGAATTTTCGAATAGGACCAGAAAAGGTATCTTGCACAACTAGACCCCAAGGGGAACCTACGTATCAAATTTGACAACGATCCACGCAGTAGTTCTGAGAAATTACGATAACACTGCTACATGGGGAAATCCAAGATGGCCGCCTGGTGACAATATTGGATTTTCAGATCGGACCAGAGAAGGTGTCTTGCACAACTAAACCCCAAAAGAGAACCTGTGTACCAAATTTGAGAATGATCCATGTAGTAGTTCCTGAGAAATCGCGATAACAAAGTTTCATGGGGAAATCCGAGATGGCCGCCTCGTGGCCATATTGGATTTTCGAATCGGACCAAAAAAGGTATCTTGCACAACTAGACCCCAAGGGAAACCTGTGTACCAAATTTGAGAACGATCCACGCAGTAGTTCCTGAGAAATCGCGATAACAATGTTTCATGGGGAAATCCAAGATGGCCGCCTGGTGGCCACATTGGATTTTCGAATCGAACCAGAGAAGGCATCTTGCACAACTAGACCCCAAGGGGAACCTGTGTACCAAATTTGAGAAAGATACATGCAGTAGTTCCTGAGAAATCGCGATAACAGGAATTGTTTACGGACGGACTGACTGACGTACTGACTGACGGACGACGGACCACGGACGAAAAGTGATTTGAACAGCCCACCATCACCAAAATGTTTTGGGGGAGGGCTTCCGCACTCCCGATCTCAGAGATGTCATCAGTAGTAGAGAAAACCGCATGCTCGAAATCGCACTCGGGATTAGGCGCCTACATAAGCCCTACAAACAGACCCAGTAGGGGCAACTAATATTGAGCCATGACCTAGTTATGGTGTAACCGATGACGCTAATGTCCGCATGAGGAGTATTTCAGTTGAGTATTGTATTTCAAGTAGAAGTACGTGGCCCAAGTGTATTGTGCTTGATGTCATAATGATGCTCTCGTTGACTGGAGTGTTGCCAAAGCCATCATTCTGCGTGCTGTGCATCATTATACACATGTACAGTCACTAAAGGAGCCTGTTGTGGGAGTTTTGTGTCGATATGTCCGCCGTACTTGGACCGTGCTCCCACGGCTTGGGTGTGTTGTGATGGAGAGATAATAAAATGTGTAACACGTAATCTTTGTTGTTTTTGTTCTCTCATCTGTCTATGTCATGACATTAAGACGTACTGGGAGGTTAGAGACTAACTGTAATGGTTCACACACGACATGGTTCAACCCCACTCCTCAGACCTCCTCCTCCTCCTCACTCACACAAACACACACACACACACACACACCAACACACACAAACACACACATGCACACATACACAACTAGCTCTAGGTAGCCAGACCGAACATGGTCCCCATCTCTCCAAGCGAGCTCCTGTGCACCTCCGAAATTGTCCTTTCTCTACTACTCGCCGAATGCGCATGTGCGTATCATCCCCAATCTGACTACCCGATTAGCGCTTCAGTAGAATACCACCCACGTCACATTCGAACCGGAGAAGGCCCGCCTCTACACAAAACGTCCACACAAACTCCCTTTTTCTACTAATACCCGACTCCGAATGCGCAGATTGACAGCACTTGCAATACAATCACCCAAGTTGGACTCAATATGACATCCCACAGGCCCGTTTGGACCGGCACGGATGGTGAACCTCGACTCCACAACCTCCACTCAAGTGCCCTTTTTCTACAACTCCACGCCTGCGCATGCGCAGATTGACAGCGCTTCTACTACAAAACACACCAGTTGGATCCCACGAGCCTTTCAATATGACACGCCATTCGATCCCAAAACGTCCACCCAAATTCCCTTTTTCTACTACTCCACGATTGACGGCACTTCCATTATAAACCATCCCAGTCGAACTCTACCCTACGAGCGTTTTAAACTGACACCCTACACGTCTCATTTGGATCCCAGATGATCCATCCAGACCCCAAAACGTCCACCCCAGGGCCTGTCTGTCCACTGCGCATGTGCGTCAGAACTTTTCAGCGAAACTTTTCAACTAATGACTCCGAGACAGAAAAAAAAATAAGTACTCACAATCCAGTTTCCTTGACAAAAATATGACCACGCCTACCCCAAAACTTCCACCTCTACACTTTTCCGATTGCACATTCGCAGATTGATTCCACGACAAACCAAGTACCTAGTCGTACTCTACCCCACGAGCACTTCAACATGAGACCCCACACAGCTTATTTGAAGACCCACCGGCATGGGACTACTTTCTGTCCGCAGAGGATTATTACCGGAAGTGACCTCATCACAACGGAGGGATACACTCCAAGGTCACGTTATCCGTCTGAACCTTCGCGCCCTTCACCTCCACGTGACCTCCAAGAAAGTAGGTCAATAGGCTTCTAGTTCTCTTTTTTTGCTACTACCGTATGCCGCATCTAGTCTCCGTTAGGCCCCTACGCACCGCGAGCTGTACTTTCTCTTTTACTGACCTCGACTGCACATTCGCATATCACCAGTAAACCACAACCGTCTTTTTCAACACATTGCAGGCTATAAATTTAAACTCAGGGAGGGGTGGGGGTCCCTATTTCGCCCAAACCTTCCCAGGTGTATCCCAAAATGCACTTCCTTTATACCTCATGCACTTCCCCGGACATTCTTGGTGATTCAGGCGAAGCGACAAGAAGCATATTTAAAGTGTCATTGGCATGGAACTACTTTCTGTCCGCGGAGGCTTATCACCAGAAGGGACCGCATCACCACGGAAGAATACACCTTGGCGTCACTTCCGATTACGTGACCCGCCGAAACCTTATAGCGGCATTGACCTCCATATGACCTCTATGAAAGTAGGTCAATGGATGTCCACGTGCTCTTTTATTACTACTAGGGTATTGCTCACCTAGTCCCACTTACGCACGTCGAGCTTTACTTTCTCGTTTACTGACCTCGACTGCGCATTCGCATATCACCGGTAAACCACACCCGGTCAATTCCATGCTACTTGGGACATGAAGCCAAAAAATAAAATCTTGAGAATGTGCCACAATGAGATTGTTTTATAATGGTGATACAGTATAAAGATAAAATCTAAAAATTCAGTAAGATTGCTGCAGAATTTTTCAACCTGGGGTGTTATGAAGTTCCAGGATCAAATTTTCTTATTTTTGCTTTCAATTATCTCACAAAATTGGTTAGATTTTATTACCATTGTTTAGCTGCAGAATGAAGGATTTCTTTTTTTATTTACATTAATGGTTAATGGTGTCTTGAAAAATCATAAAAAAATTCAGCAGGTATTTGTAAATATTGTCACACATTGTAAATTTTGCATGGAGTCACAGTTATGTAACGCGAGTGACGATAAATGCTACTTTTTCTTTTATTAGACAAAAAACATCAAGTTTAATTGAGCTATTTCTATCACTGCTTCTGTCAGTTGTCATGAACATATGACCATAGTTTTGAGTTCCTACACCATGTGACTTCTTCCAGTGAGGGCGCCAAATCTAGTAACGCGAGTGACAATGTAACGCGAGTGACGGAGTGTAACGCGAGTGACGCTATCTGGTGGAAGATACTATTTTCAAATTCCAATTTTTATTAAGTCATGACATGCTGGATAGGGTGTGACAGAAATATAAATACTTTAAACATGTGAGTATATAAATGCCAAAGAAAAATACCCAGAATTCTTTTGATCCTGCTCACACTGCATGTGCTTCCTGTCGTCTGCTATTTGGTTATCAATACATCTCAAATTCCATCCAACTTTGAATTGTGTGGTCCACCATTTCTTAGTTGAAATAGCATTTGGAACTGGAGTGTTGGAGTCCTGATAATTCACTCAACTACATTTCATGGAATTATTTAGGAATAAATTCACTAGGGATAGTTAATAGGCCAGCATTTTAGCAGAGTTCATTTCGACCAAGGGACATATTTCGGAATTTTGGCAGTTCCTTCACCTGTTTGTTATTTTATATTTTATGGTTGACCAACCGGTATTAGTGAGTTTATATGCAGTTGCATTGTAATTGAATTAATAACTAGGACTTATACCAATTTATAATATCTGTATTACTAGCTGGGTGATATTGCAACTGCATTCCTCTTTCTCAATATAAATACATATACATTTTATATTTTCTTTTCTCCAGTTTTGCATTTTTTTAAATCTAATAGTACTCTATTCTCATAGTTTAAATTTTCTGTTAAAATGACAAGTACCTTAATTTATTTTTTGAAAAAAATAAATGTTTTATTTATTTGACATAATTCTCTGGTTTGTATTTTCGATTTCAAAAATACCTTTACGAATTATTTTTAATTATTTATCAAACGATGTTCATCATAGGAGGTCTTTTTAAGTCCAGACTCATCTGGAATTCGAGTTTGATGCTCTGACCGGTCTTTTAGGTCTTGGAATGTGGCATCTCATGTTCAAATGTTAGCAGTGTTGTGATCTACAATGTCTTCCGTAAAACAATTTGTTTTACACCCTCACTATTAAATATTCAAAGTGCTCACTGGAAGCAATATCAAGTGAGTCTCTTCACTGCACTAATTGACTAAAGGGACTATGCATGTGTGAAAATAATATGTAGTGGCTAGGAGACGATTCTTGAAAAATAATCTGCACTTGGACAATACTATGACGTCACAGGTGTCGTTAAATGACTCGGATATTGGTACACTCCATGTGAAGGATTGGTGTCTGGTGAAGTATGACCAAGATGTGTACCCTGGTGAAATACTCGGTATCGTCGAGTATTTCATATCCGCGATGATCCATACAGGAGCGGGCCATACCTACACCCTGTGATTCTGTTTATTACCACCGGGAACAAATTGTTAGAAAGTTAGATGGTCCAGTTCCTTCAAACAGTTGCTCGTCTTTCACATTTCCAGAACTTCCTTAAGCATGTTAATTGCATGTCCTTCTCTGAGATGAACATAAAATGTACAAAGTTCTGTTCAGTTATACTATATCTGAGATCTGTTTTTATGGCACAACATAATTTTATGGTTTGTGGTGTTTAATGTTCACTAACATTCAAACTTTGGTATCCTCAAATGAGAGGTAACGCGAGTGACGTAACGCGAGTGACGAGACATGGAAGATATTCGAGCAAGCTGTTACACATTGGAACAACTTAGTGGATTCCTAATTGCATTGTTATTTCAAGAGGTCTACAGGGTATCAACAGATCCACTAAATTGTCATCTGTGTGTAAAGGCTTGAGCTTAATTCAAGAATGAAGTTATGGCTAAAATTTCCATGTCCTTTTTGCTGTAACGCGAGTGACGAGTACGCAAACTGGAATTAAATAAAAGTCTTTAATGCAATTACAGCACTTTAAATTTGTATGAATACTTTAGGGCCCAAGTTGTCTTTATGCATTATGTGTGCATGTATACTTTCTTTGTTGGAGGCAGGTGTGGTATAATATAACCAATGTGGTGAAAAAATGTAACGCGAGTGACGTGGAATTGACCACAGGTCCGTCTTCTTCCAAACGCCGAGAGCTTCAATACGACGCCCTACAAGCTACATTTAAACCCAGGGTGATAGGCCTAGTTATATCGCCCAAACCCTCTCATATATGTACCCCCAATTTCAAAATGAACTGTCTCTACCACTTCTCGACTGTGCATATCGCACCATGACGTCACCGATCAACTTGGACAGCACCCCAGTCGCATTCTACACCACGAGAGCTTCAATGCGATCCCATGTTTTCTAAGATCTATTTTTGCATCCACCCACGAGTCACTGATTGGCTATCAGACCGTCTTTCGTTGGGACATGGTCCGGGTCTGCGGGTGTTTATTCGGACCTCATACATTCCGCGATGCGGAGAATGAGTCTGGAACCAGACAGAATATTGAACCGGCCGTAACCTGTCTACTGTATTTGGCATATAGGGGAGGTATTCAGTTCACACCGAGATACAAGGTCAACCCAAGGTTAAAGGTCAACCCAAGGCTAAAGGTCAAAGGTCATACAATCCTTATTCCACCCCGATATTCCACTCCCACGCAAAGGGGCGAGACTTGCTGTTTATATATTACTGCCGCTGTCTGTGTTAAAAAAACCCTGATAGAGTTAGCAGCTCCTCTCATAATTCTTTCATATTAAAATCTATATATATATAAATCCAAATTTACATATCCACATCTACATATCCACACTAATTTTGTATGAGTATTAAAATGTAGATTCAATATGAAGGAATTATGTATTAAAGTATATTGAGGTGTATTATGTTGAAATGTTATTAGCCTACACTGTATACTGTACTGTATTGATTTACAAATAGACCTAAGTAACAAATTCGTCGACAGTTGGTGAAATTCTAAATGCCCTTGGTTGCTATACAATGGCTGTGTATAATGTTGTTCTCCAGGTAAAATATACTATCTATATTGTAGCCGTTACGCCGGTAAGCAGCCCTATGGCAAGCCGTTTCGGTATTTATTCCTTTATCTTTGAGCCGTTTTGGTATTTAATCGGATAATTGTTGATATCAAAAATAGTATTTTTGGTATCAAAAATAGAATTTTTAATATCAAAAAAAGAATTTTTGATATCAAAAATAAATGAATAAATACCAAAACGGCTTGCCATACAGCCCAGCCTAATTGCCCTGAAGAATATAGTTAAATTCCGTGGTAAGGTTCTGACAAAGCTCTCTCATAAAAGCTGTACATGCAACATGGTAATTCAGAATATGATTGCTAAGTTGTAGTTGTCTTCGTAAGTAATATCTTACTATCGCCTATCTCTGATACGTAGAGTTAACATAGAAAACTGGTTTGTGTGTCTGTATTATTTTTATTTATTATTTTTTTTTTTTTGTGTATTTGTTGTGTATTTTTAACCCTGTTAGCCCTCGTCATGTGGGTGATTGTAAGGGTGAGTCTATAAAATCATGGCACAAATACTGTAATAAATGCCCAGTGGTGTGTCTGCCGTCGATTGAAAAATGCTGATCGCTCGCTCAGCTTCTCTACCTTTCGTTTACTAGCATTTGTATTTCATACAAGTTTTGTATTGGGTAGGCCTACTGAAAACGGTAATATTGAACTTGAATATTGTCCTGAGCTACGACTGACTGTTGAATATCGAATCCTACTTCCGTATCCTTTTCCGTTTTTAGAACAAATTCATAATTTTAAACTATCGGATTTCATGACAAAACTAATGGATAGGAAAAACTGTTTTACGTATTCAACGACGACAAATCGACTTTCCTCAAAGTTAGTGTGTATATATGGCATTGTAATATACAGTGTATATAATAAAACTGGATATCGATATTTTTTTTGTATTTCTGGCAGATTTGAAATATTTCGTCTCGATTAGTTTTGTCTTTGCGAGAACCGCGCACTGGTAATCTCGCACATGCGCACTTGTCTTTCCCCGCTACTCGTGAAATCATGGCAAAATGTGGCATCTCCATCTGAATCAGTGTGCCTTACTCGTACCTTCACGCTTAATCGTATGAGGAACTTAGGCAAGGTACGAGTACCTCAAACTGCCTTCCTACGAACTCCGTCATCAGATTGAGAAGCTGGACGAGTGAGTGGGCAGGTTTTATACAGTGAATTTGTAATATTCAAGGTATATGACAGTATATTATTTTCAGCTTACTTTACGCTGCGTATTTCCTATATCTTTCTGGTATTAATACGAAGTGTGAAATTTTCCTTTACCCCGTATTCCTTTCTGATATTATTACGAACTATGAAATGTATATTTTGTTAAGCCAAGTTTTCATGTCATGTCTTCAACGAACAAAGAAATCTGCGCTACATTTTGTTTGTTTGTTTGTATTTTGTAGTCCATGTCATATGTTGGATAATTGAATAAAAAACTTTATGTTGAGAAACTATATCATTCCATGTATTTCGTGTTCCATTGAGACAATGTTATACAACATCTGCCCTGAAACCATTATAACACGTGGTTGCTGACCATTTATAGTACGGTACAGAAAACATAAGCTACGGCATATAATATTTTATTCCAATACTGACCGCGCAATGTCCGAGTCGGAACAGGTTTGTTATGCCGTTGCACACGTACAATAACAAATGATCTGCTCAAGGGTTAATATGCCAATATTTAAAAATATGTACCCGTATCTGGACCGTGCGCAGTGCTTGAAATTGGTTAAATAGCTGATTGGGTCGGTCTCTATTCATTTCTATTGTTTCAATACCTTTTCACTGTTAAGAAGTCATCAGACAGCCCTGTACTGCATACAATTTGCATAAAATACAGGTTTATACTCTCAAAACGCAAATGTTAGATTTAACAAAAAGAGTGTTGGAGGAAGGAAAGCATTTAAAAAGTGTTGTATTCACCCACATTTTAAGTTGTTGCACCCAACATTTAAAAAGTGGCGAAACAACACTTTCTAAATGCTTTCCCTCCTCCAATGTTTAATATAATATTTGCGTTTTAAGAGCAGAGGCTAGGCCCGTACGCAGGGGGGGTTGGACCCCCCGCTCGCACAAAGTTGACTTTTGGTCCACCCTACGATTACTCGGTATATTCAGGATTATTGAGTTCTGCGTCGACCCCGCTTCACATCAGTTTGCAAAGTGACAGTCCAGTTTCTCTGTATATTATCTCTTTTCAAAGTGACAGCCCCATTTCTCTAACAACTCAAAAGAGTTGTTACCTCAAAAATCAGAGAGAAACGGTATTTCCGGTCTAGAGATCAATGGAGAAATGTGCAATTCCCCTGTTGGAATTGCTGAGTGTTTTAATTCATTTTTTATTGATGTGGGGAAAAAATTAGCTGACAAAATTCCATCTGTCGCCATATCCCCTGTCGACTATTTACATAGAATGTTTCCTAACCCTTTCCCATCATTCAATTTTAACTTGGTTAGTGAAGAAAATATTTTGAAACGGCTGTGAATTTATCACCCAAAAAAGCTACTGCAGGGGCTGGATAATTATCAATCCAATCTTCTTAAAATAGCAGCTCCAGGTATTTCTAGTAGTCTGACCTTAATAATAAACAAATGTCTATCTACCGGTCAGTTCCCTCAGGAATGGAAAACTGCACGGGTCTCGCCTATTCTTAAGTCAAGCGCAAAAACAGACCCCAACAATTATAGACCTATTTCTATTTTATCAATTTTTTGTAAACTCAGAGAAAATTATTCATGAACAAATATACGAATTCATTCAGGAACATGGCATATTGAATGATTCACAAGCTGGGCTCAGAAAAGGTCACTCCACCGAAACTAGCTTGCATAGGTTGACTGAGTATTGTTATGAAAAAATCCATGAAGGTAAGCTCATAGGTATGGTTGCCTTGGACTTACGTAAAGCGTTTGACACAGTCGACCACAGCATTCTTCTTTCCAAATTAAATTTCTATGGTTTTCATTGTACAAATCTGTTTAAAAGCTTCTTGTGCAATAGACAGCAAGTGACGATAGCAAATGATTTCATGTCTACGCCTCGAACTGTTAACATGGGTGTCCCACAGGGGTCAGTATTAGGGCCCCTGTTATTCTTATTGTATATCAATGATATTACCTGTTGCCTAGATCACTGTGAATCTAATCTGTACGCTGATGATACAGCCATTTATTATGCTAACTCAGACATTACAATTGTCAAAGCAAAAATCCAGCTGGATCTGTCTAATGTGTACACGTGGCTACGGGCAAATAGATTAAGCCTACATTTCGAGAAAACGAATGCTATGTTGATCGGCACACAATCTAAGAAAAGAAATATGGATACGAACCTGGAACTGACCCTTTGTGATAATACCATTTCTCAATGTGAAAATATTAAATATCTAGGTGTCAAAATTGATGACTGCTTAAGATTTAGTGACCATGTTAACTACACAGTCAAAAAACTCAATAGGAGTATTGGGGTCCTGAAAAGAGTCGGGTCTTTTATTCCGAAGGATGCCAAATTTACTCTATATAACACTATTGTCCTACCACACTTGGATTATTGTTCCACAGTCTATAGTGTTGCAAATGTTAGTGATATTGGTAGATTGCAAAGGATACAAAATAGAGCTATGAGGATTATATTGCAGTGTGATGCTCGAACTCACCGAGTTGATATGTTACGAGAATGTAAATGGTTAAGTGTGAAACAGCGTTTTTATTTTAATAGATGTGTATTTGTTTGGAAAACTTTGAACAAGGAAATGCCTGTTCACTTACAAAATTGCTTCAAACTTGCTTCGGATGTTCACCCTCACAACACCAGAAATGCTGTAAACGGCCTCTTTCGAGGAAATTGTTTCAAAAATTCATTGACCCATCTTGGGGCGTTGTGTTGGAACAGCCTCCCAAATGAGATCCAGAGCTGTGGAACAATTCAAACTTTTAAACGACATTGTAAAAATCATATTTTAAGTCACGTAGAACCGTTTTAATATCTGCTCTATCATAACCAAAGCAATAATAGTATGTGATGTTTTCATTTGTTTTTATCCATATTTTGTTGTTTAACTATATTTTGTTTTATCCCCTTAATGTATATATGTATATTATTTGTGCTAAGATGAAAAACAGCTACGCTGATTCTTATGCCAATAAACTGAAACTGAACTGAAACTGATTACTATCTTCAGAAGCGTTAATAAACTTCTGCTATCATTTATCACATTCTCTGGTACCCGGTTCCATTTGTTTATGAAACAAACAAATCACCAATAATCAACACATAATATTTGGTAATACTGCTGGGGCCGTACGCTCTCTTTATTCTGACAAACAGCGGTAGAAATCTACCATTCATTTCTACAATGTTACGATACTCCGATGAGGTCAAATGCATACATGTATAAACGACATCAAACACCATAACACTGATAGGGCATATCAGCGCTATACTGAAACAACTCGTTAAACAAATTATTTTCAGATAAAACTAGAGAATAACCTATATAAAAAAAAATGCCTGCCGCCGGCCAGGAACAACCCCCCGACCATAACCAGTCATAATAGGGAGGAAACCTGCCCCCAACCCATTGCAGCCTGGCATACTCTATGGGGGTAGAGCGGTTACTCATTTAAGCAATAACATGTACTACAAACACATACTCAAACTGTTGCCTAAGGCAACAAGACATAATCTAAGACATAAGACATAATCGAATAAGAAACAATATCCAAATATTAATACAGAAAACCTAAACCAACATGCGCCATCAATTGATAGCCAACAAATATGATGACCATTGACTTATCATATGCAATTATTAATTTTGTTAAAAATTTACCAGCACGGTCCCAGTCAGTCGTGCTGAATGGAAACTTCGTTACAACTCCTTAGTTTAATACATATCCCAGGGCGGGAAACACCGCCCTAAGGTCAAGCCCAATTGTTAAACAAAACAAGTGATTACATAAACACATTACACCAACCAGAGAAAGTAATTTCTCTCTAATTCATGCTTCAACCGAGAGAAATAACATTGAACATTGGTGCTCGATGGTCCACTCGCCGTTACGTGGTATTTTACGGAAAGTCATGTAGGCCCCTTCACCACATAAATGTTACGTTATATTCACTCAGTGAACAAAGCTTTTCCTGTGACGTAATTTTGTTCGAAATGACGACAAGTAAGGTCTCAATCAGGGACGTAATGGTTGGCAGCATCTAATCCGGTAATTAATATGTTAAATGTTCCAGAAAAAAAACAAGTATTCACCTTGGCCTTCGGTGGAACATGAATCATTGTACTCACTTCAACGGAGTGATTGGTCTCACCGGAAAATAATTGACCAATGTTATATTTCTCGTGTATTATGTGTGTCCAAGAACACAACAAAACAGTGATGATTAATAGTGAAATAAATCAGTGCTACACGCTTAAAACTAAAGCGTTGAAACTTACTCGTAAAGTGTTGAAATAACCCTTTAAGTGTGTCCGCAGGGACAACACTTAAAGAGCAGTCCCTGTGAACACACAGGGTTATTTGAACACTTAAAGGGTTATTTCAACACTTTACGAGTAAGTTTCAACACTTTAGTTTTAAGCGTGCTATAGTATTGCTTGTATTTTTACCTGAATTAACGACCGTTGTTGTTACTTATGTCTCCCCATATGGTTCAGACTTTTCAGTTATTTTCACGTTTTTGGACCCTATAAAAACAACACAGCAGCAGCTATATTAGAGCACTATATTCCCCTTAGAAAGCGCTAGAATGCGCCAAATGAAGTCTAGAATTTCAAATTT